>CAJPEV010000885.1:72019-88317 GCA_905338385.1 Darwinula stevensoni
CATTTTTGTGCCTTCCCCCCCCCCCCCCCCCCTGGGAATAAAGCAGCGGACGCCCATGGATATTATATTCATATCTATATATATTATATACGGTTCATTCCTCGACAATAACAAGACAAGAAGGCATGATTTTCTTGTTCAATGCTTCTTCCTGCACTTCCACTTCAATGAACGGCTAAACAATAGAGAAAATTGGATTTTGCTCTCCAGTTTTGTTATATGACGACGGGAAATTTTCTTCTGAAAAAGGACATTATTGGTGATGAAGCTTTCGCAGGTTAGGTTAACCGTTCATACGGCCACGCCAAAGTAGTTCAACGACGAAGGCGAAGGTGGCTGTACCAATCCCGGCGCCGAGGACGACGAAGGCCCCGCTGAAGTGGACTAATTTCAGCGGTTTCCGATCCTCTCGATCCGCCATCATCTGACGTCTCCGACGCTCAGCTCTCTGGGCTTCTTTGGTCAACGGCCACAGAGAATTCTGATAGATGGTGAGGCTCATCAGGTGATTCAGGATCCCTGCCTGATGCAGTCTTAAAATCGTCCGGTCAAAATAAGAGGTTAAAGCAGAATGCTTGGGCATGGTGACACTGAACATGCCCACTCCCAAAGAATCTTTCCCGATGTGGTACTCGCCGATCCTCTCTCTCAAGCTGGAAATAGTGAATATACTTCTGAGCGGCAAGACGCTGCTTATAACCGCAACATTTCGCTCCACCGAGATAGCAAAAGCTCTCTCCAAAAAGGCGGGCATTGTAATTATCCCCATCTTTGATTTGAGTTGTGGTCTATTCTCGGAAATCGTATATAGAAGGTTTCCCATCGGGACATACCACTTGTAGCACGAGTCCTCCAACTGTTGGAGAGTGTCAATGGGTCGTTCACGTTCGGGAGACATCAAACGTGCAAACAAAGCAGAGGAATAAATTTTGCCCATGAGAAGGATCATAAAGGCCCAGGCAAAGAAGAAAATCCAAGTTGAAGTTCGATGTCGGATGCCTTCAACGGGCTGGCCGAGCGTAACCGCCCAGGTCTCTACAATCGGATGTCGGTGAGTTGGGAGAGCCTTTAAAATGTGGAACGTTCCTGCGCCCACGACAATGCTTGCCCCCAGGAGTAGCCACACGACTAGGGGGAATGGTTTCAAGATTGTCAAGGTCTTCGGCACCTCTTTGGGTTCAGCAGTGACGATGGAGAAATAGTCCGTGTCGTATGGAAAGGAAAAGTCTACTACTTGATATCGTTGTGGGTCAAGGGATATGGTATTGAGGATGAAGTCCACCTGTCGATCGATGAGCATTCTCATCATTCCGTTCCAGGATCCGTTCACTAAAAGTCCCCAATTTCCGTCCGGGACTTGGATGAAGTCCACGGTAAAATTATGAATCTTGCCGAGAAGGACGGTGACGGTATACTCGAAACCACCTTTGTTCCCATCGGCGTCCACGAAGAAAGCCTTCATGGTGGGATTGAAGGGAAGTTTGAGCTTCGCTCCACCGAAGTTCCCATCAAAGCTTGGCGGAAATGTGGACCGCCAAAATCCACTTTCCGGACTCCATAGGTTAGCCAACCGCGCCTTGTGCTGTCCTTCGTTGCAGTAGGCGCACAGATAGGTGAAGCGTATGCTGTTCCCGTCCCAGCGAAGGAGATATACATTCCAAAGTTGTTCATAATAGAGCCTTTCGAGAAGAATAGCCTCTTCCGGCCGAGGGTTCTGTTCTTCAAAAACGAGGAATTTTCTTTGAAATCGAGAAAGGATATCGAAGGTATTATTGTGAAAGCTTTGAATGCTCTGTGCGTAGATGAAGACATCCAAGTAACTCTGAACTTGGATCTTGCTGAATAAGCTCCGAGGGAAGAGGACTTGCGGAATCCCAGGAATGCTAAATCCCACGTCTCCTTCCACAAACACGCTTAAACTCGATCGGTGTTCCTTCTGGGCCATCTTTTCCAGGTCCTCCACGCACGATATCAACATTTTCCTCGGCATTCCCATCAACTCGTCTCCGTCCCGCGACGGAACCAAGTTTGACCTCGACAGGACGGGCCATATGCCCAGGACACAAATGCAAGCACCAGCCTTCATGATCCTCGCTGCAGCACTGTTAGCTGCAAGAAGATGCAGAACGCCAGTAATATTATTTTTGAATACGCCATTGATCAACCCCTGGAAATGGAATTTCGGAGAAGCAATGAATCGGTAATTTCCCTTTTGCCCTTAGATTCTCGTAGCTTGAGTTGTGATTTTGACATTTTGAATATGAGGATGTATCCCAGACGAGGTCTGCGTTCATAATTCAATTTTCCTCCTATAAGCAATGTGCACGATTTGTTTGCTTCCGAGAATATACATCTTCATCGATTTGAATTCGACTTCGATTTAAATGAATTGACTTGTTGGGATCATGTTTTCGCGTGGTATTTTCAAGGCAGTTGCTACAATAACGCCCTCTAATTCTCTCCAAGCTATCGCTATAGAAAAAATACCTCTGGCATGACCTCTGCCATGACCTCCGCCATGACCTCTGGCATGACCTCTGCCATGACCTCTGCCTTGACCCTGAACCATTCCTGTGAGGGATGATTCCTTGGATTGAGGGCCGGGCACTTTAGTGTACTGAGCAAAAAGCGAGACCCATACCTCCAGGTAGTCGCCTGGAGGAGAATTTCGACATTTCCACAAAAAAAACTAAAAGCAACTTTGGCGCATTTGATGATCACATCTGTCAGATATTGCATAGATGATGGAATGGAAATACTGAGAAGCCAATATTTAGTATGTATCTATGTACTATTATATTTATGAGTCTTTGTGTCCCGAAATGTCTCAAGGGCCAGCGGATACCCAATGAATCGGGCCAATAGTGGACCAATATTTGCAAAGTGTATCCTCTGTAGCGCCCCAATATTGGATCAACATCGGCTGCCAAGGAATATACAAATATGTTCAGCATTGTTACCCGTCTTGGTCCATTATTGAGATTCTTGCCAGGCCCTTTCTTGGGCCAATATTGGCACTAAATTCATTATCCAGTGAAGGAATCCCATGGTGAAGGCATTTATGTTTGCATTACTAGTACGGCCTGTACCAGTACAACCCCTTGTCTGTCACGTGAACAGAGGAGACATAGAACAGAGGTTGTTCTTCCCCTGAATGTACTAATTATAGTACATTTAAGGGGAAGGTCCACATCTTACTCTTCTTCAAAGTATCTCCGAATTCAATCCCTCGTTTCTTCATTATATTCTCGGGATGAGGAAACAGAGGATTGAGCGCTGCAGATATTTTGCAATTTCTATAAAACTTCTTTCGGATAGAGTCACCCTTTTTTCGTGAAGGGTTGTCATAGGGAAAATAAGTTTGTTCATGGCCTGGGCTCCACGGTTCTGTCTCGAATATGCGGATGACAAATGACGAAGTGTGCGAGGTAATTTTTCGCATTACAGAGACAAGGCGAGACATGGCGAGGTACTAAACGCTCCTGTGAGGGACAATTACAGGAAAAGAGGGAAGGGTACTTCTGTGTACCGTACTGTTCAAAAGTGACAACTGTATCTCCATCCAGTGGCCTGTAGGAGAACATTTCCGAAAAACTCATAAGGTGTGACTCATAATGGTCTCATAACGAGTCATTTCATGACTCGTTATAGTACCACAGTACTATTCATGCGCTATTTATTTTTTATTTTTTCCCACAGGCAACGTTGGGAAAGGCACTAAAATTCCTCCATCCACTTCTTTAAACAAGTTAAGCAGTTCATGGAGACTCCTGTCAATCGTGGTTCAAAACGTGGAGGTTCTATCTTGCTCCTCCTGACTCTTTATTTATTTCGGTGTGATAAAATAAACCTACGAAACTTACCGGACATGCGCTCTCGCAGCGGCAAAAGAATCACAATCACAATGAAATCACAAGGAAATCACAATGGGGTTCAAAACCGCGTGGATAATGAAGATCTCAAAAGATGCCAAGCGAGGGAAGAAGTACTTGCTGGAGTATTTCTTCCTTTGACCGATGTAGAACGGGATCTGGAGTTTCAAGACGAATTTCATGATCTCTCAATTAAAATGAAGACTTGGACGAGACAGAGGAAATTCCCTACATGTCTTTCAGTGCTTCGTTTTTTTCACATTATTCGAGCTTCAGCAAAGGCGTGCACGGCGTCTCCATCTTGTTGAATTATCGAGGGAATAGACCTTGCCGGATTACAGGGATGCCAAATCTCGTGTCTCCTTCCTCAAGGACACGACATGATGACCACTGTTTCCGGCAGGCCATCTATTCCATATCCTTTTCAGGCTATCGCGACGAATTTCTTGGCATTCTCCCCCGAACAGTTTCCCTGCTGAGACAGCACCAGATATACGTTCTGGGGAGAGACAAGTATTCCAGGACAGAAATGCAAGCCTTCAGCTCTCGCAGTCGCTGACAGAGCACTGATTGAAACCAAAATCACAGAAGGGACATGAATGCCTTTGTTAAAATTATCATGGACGAAATGGAATATCAGAGCAGTCTTCAATTAGAACCGTTAAGCTGTTACTACAAACCTCTTTTCGACCTACAATAGGACACCTTCAACAAGCTAAAGTCCCCTAGAGGAAGCCATGCTTCGTAAATCTTCATTACATTAATTACTCTGGTATGAGAGCATGAATGTTCCCACTGAAGCCACCGATGAACCACGTCGCTGAACAATGGATTACTACCATAGGAGTCGAGATGGAATCCCGATAGCAAGTTTTGAGGTTCATAACCAAAACTTTGCAATGTGTGTTTTCAAAGATACCTGAGAATATTTCCTCAACCTAAATGTTTTAAATTGCTTCATTACACTACACGACGCTAATTGCAGCATTAATTTTTCCACATCGTCATTCAGGACCTTGTTTTTAAGAGTAAGGTACTATGGCGAAAATAAATATATACGTTTTGTTGCGATGAAAAAGGAAGAAGAAATATAGGGAGCATTAACGACCCATGCAGGTGAGCAGAAACACCATTTTACCGAGGGACTTTGAACCGTGAAAGTAATTGGAAGCCAGACAGCACCGAGGAGCATGGGAGTAAATGCGCCCCCTGTGACCTCCTCGTCTGACATCCATTCGCATCGGGATCAGTTTTGCCTGATCTGTCCCAGATATTACAGCCTCGATCGTTTTTCCTGTCTGAGATGATGAGCCTACCGAATGGTAAGTTTGGCAATTCGATACGTGAAGAAAACCACGTCGAAATTGAAATGTTCCCATGTGCTATGGGTTTTTCTTTTTTCTCTGCGATCGAGTTGTGCAGGGGCAATTCCGTTCCTCGCAGAATGATCTCGTATCTTACTGCACACCTTGGTATAACTCTTCGCAATAATGTCGCACATATGTATTTGTATGTCGTACATGTGTATTTTTTAAATGTCCATTGATTCGTTTCTAGAAATGTAAAACCGGTAGCATTTAATAATGACAGTCTAAAAGAGCGATATATTCCCATCGGGTACAGCATTGATAAAACTGCATATTAAGCATCGAGTTGAATAATGGAGACATGAGAAAAAACGGGATTCAATGGCCACGGATGAAATTAAGAGGCGGGCTTGAGTGCAGTAAAAGCGACGAGAGGAATCTCGCACGAGTACTCATTGCAGTGGCGCCTAACGAGCAGAATCGAATCCACGCGTTTAACATCGTTATAGAAGTCGATGCGAAGCGCGGCAGTTTCCTCCTGCTTCTCCGGATAGTGTGGCCCTGAGATTATAAGGACCAGGGAACGAAATTTGGCAGGATCGATCTTGATTGTGCATTCTTAATTACGTGCGTACTTAATTATGCACTCCGAACCTGAGATTTTTGTTTCAAAACTTTGGTTGACAATCCTGTTCAACAAGATCTGAAACTAAATGGCTCACTTGATGACTGCTATCATTCTCTATTTTGGATAAGATATCATTGTTTAAGTTGTGCAAATCCAAATCGCCTCCAATAAGCATTATTTTCTTCTCCGAAGATAATCGCGTGGGTAAATATTTGCTCTCGTAAGACTTTCGGACAATTAATTGTCAATTAAAGGACAATTAACAACAACGGACAAATTCCGACAATTAATTGTTTTTCAGGCCACCCTAGTGCGCCACAGTTCTTGCAGTTCTCTCGAGTTGAACGTCGAAATCCAGTGTGAACAGAAAACATTAGTGGCAGTTTGTGCCTCGGTTGTACTCCGAAAATGGAACGGTGGAAACATGAACATGATTACGACATGGAACGATGAAATTTCAATTACTATCGTAGAAGTTGCAATGATTGCGACACTTCAGCCAAGCAACATAGAGATATTCTCGAGGTTAGAAACTTTCTTGAAAGAAGTTTTGGAATATTTCCTGCGACACTGAAAATTCACAAGCCCAGAATATCTGCACCGACTTTAATCGACTTTTTTTGCGCCACTCGGCACGTATTTAAGCTTCACATATATATGTAAAAAATATATATATGTAAATTCACATATATATATGTAAAGAAAATGCCCGGGAACAGCACGCATATATTCATTTCTAAAACGCGTTTGCATTCTTCGATCTTACCCATTATCGCCCCATGGTGTGAAAGAAAAAGTCTACATACCACTGAAAGAACAATCTGGATCAATATTTCATGAAATATCTCTTTTTCATAGAGTCCTCCAGTTGTTGGATAGCATCAACGGATCTCTCTTTTTTCGGGTGACAACAAGCGCGGGAACAAGTCAGATGAGTCGATTCTTCCGAGGACGAGAATCATCAAGTACCAGACGAAGAAGAAAACGAAGATGTTTGTCCGATGTCGGAGGCCATTCGCAGGTTGGTCGAGCATGGTCCCCCAGGCCTCCAATAACGGGTGACAGCGAGGAGGGGAAAGTTTTCATCGGGCGGAACATCACCGCGCACACAGAGCTCCAAACAGCAGCCACACTGAGAATGAGACTGAATGAGAATCGGTCGAGACTTATATTTTCACACGAGCGCTTGCGAGGTCATGAACCAGAAATGAGGATCCACCGAATGCCTCTTCTCTCGAGGCCAATTGCGCAATTCCGTTTCATCGACGGCATTCACCCGCGTCTCGCCGGGCAGAAGGCGGGAAGCTGACCCAACGAAGTTGGGGTGGGCCGGTCAACCGCCATCTGTTGGCAGTTGATAGCATTGCTCAATATCGTGCCGGTGTGTTGAAAGTTGGCCTTCATGTTGACATGTGTTCTTCGATTGATTCGCTTCAGTTGTTGGTTCCCTCAAATTGCGCCAATCTCAGCTTTTTCTCCGATTTACCTTGTTGGCTTAGTCCTGCTGTTCATTCATAGGTCTTCTTGTCGGGCTTATGAAGGGACTTGCCCAAAGTCAATTTTTTCTGGTAGGCCAGTAAGGATGAAACGGAATATTTTCAGAGTTTCCAAGAAGTGGGTTTTAGCGCAAAGAGCATCGGTTTCTTAAATGGAACCATTGAAACCGACCGTTGTCAGAGTTGCTCATAGGTCTAAGCTTGAACCTCGTATTAGCGTGTTTTGTTTCCTCTGCAGACAACGATAAATGCCTCGAAGTGGCACATATTAAAAACGTCCTGCTGCAATTTTCCCCCCCGCTTAGGTGATTCGCTTCACAGGGTCTCACAGCCCGAAACTCGTGCCACTGCGACCTGCCACACTCTCTCCGGCACCTGCCCCTTTCGATGCGAACTGCTGCAATCAGTAGAATCAGCGCCAATATCCAAATCAGATCTTGACCATTGAATATTGCAGCTGATCAGGAATCTGCACCTCATCTTCATCTTCCATTTCGGCGTTCCCTGATGATTTTACAGATTTGAATCACGAGTACCTCGTGGACTCTTCTCATACGGATGGTGTACAACATATGTTAAAGTCTGTTATTTCATGCAATTAACATCCCACGGTCACAGAGATAGGTTGCCCACGGCAACAACGGATCAGAGTCAGCTTTTTCCAGAATCCATAAAAAAAAAGAAAATTGATTGAAGAGACAGATTTTAATATTAAACTGGCTTGCCCAAATCGAAGTAATACTCTCTTGGTATCGATATCGGAACCGGTTGTATCTGAATTTCCCTTTAAGTTCAGAGTTGTGTCGGAGTAAGGCAACCAATCGGCAACCAATCGGCAACCAATCGGCAACCAATCGAGATAAGTACCTGAACGCTTCCTTCAAAAATTTAACGATGATAAAGGATAGGCAATTAACACGAGGCAATTATGCAGATATTCCATTTTCCTTTATTCAATTAGGCAATTTCACGAGGAGAAATTGCAACGACGTGTCAAATGCGACGGAAATGTAGCCAAATGCAAGAGGAATTTATTTCGTCTTCCGGCGATCCCACGTCGGAGGAATTAAAGCGACCACTCCATTCAATCCATTTAAATGGGATCTCCGCGAGCTTCGTCGGTTTTTTTGTTTTTTTTTTGCCGCTCTTTTCTTTACCTGATCGAGGTCGCCTGGACTCCGAAAAATACGGGGGGAAAGTCCCGGTTGGATCGGATTTAACACCTGCGGGGGCCGAATGCCGGAAGAAATCGGTGGAGATCCAGATCTTCTTCCCTTCGAGTAACTTTGAAAAGATGGCGTTTGGAAACCACTCGGCCATTTTCGTTTGCGGAGAGACCGCAGGGTTTGAGACTTCGGCTTGCATCTCACCGATCTGTGCGCTAACTGCATTTATTTTGCCAAATATTGGCGCGGGAAAGCTCCGTCTACCGAGACCGATCCCTTCTCGCCGTCGCCCGTTGGCGGCTTCATTGGAAAGGCCTTGGAATTATGGCACAAAAATCCGGGTCTTCTGGGTCTTGGCTCGGTCGGAGGAAGACCCATTCGCATCATCCAGCAGCTGGAGATCTCGGGAATGAAATCAAAATTGGGAATGAAATCCATTCCCGATATAATGGAAAGGACTTCTGCAATCCCAACCGAAAGAAACCTTGCCGTCATGAGCATCACTGGACCAATCCGAAGTGTCCTTACGCATGCAAAGTTAGGGAGAAGATAAACGAATATCACATTTCCGAGGAGCCCACGGATGTGGCGATGATGGCTATCACCTTGATCAAGCAATCCCCTTTCCCTTCCCTTTTTGATCGGACCATCCCCTCTCTGCAACAAAGGGGGATCCTGGATCACCTCGTCCACCTCACCATCTATGGGAATTCCTTGTGGTCGATCAGCCGGGACGGTCAGAGCTTATGTTAAGGCCCGTTATTTGATACAACTAACACCAAAAATTTGATACAATTAGCATCCCGTGGTCACAGAGACAGGTTACCCATGGCAGCAACAGGTTGCCCATGGCGGCAACTGATCAGAGTCAACCGTTTTCAGATTCTATTTAAAAATAAAATTTATTTAAAAGACAGACTTTAATACTGAAACGACTTGCCCAAATTGAAGCAATTCAGTCTTGTTATCGATATAGGAACTGGTTGCATCCGAATTTCCATGTCAGTTCAGGGTTGTGTCAGGCAACCATTCCGGATATGTACATTAACGCTTCCTTAAAAAATGTGAGGATGATTAAAGGATAGGCGATGGATAATTCGGCAGATGTTCCATTTATTTATTCAATTGGACAGTTCCGCGAGGAGAAATTGCTACTGCGTATCAAATGCGACGGAAATGTACCCTAATGCAGGAGTAATTTATTTATTCTTCAGGATTATTAAAGTCACAATTTAATCAATGCAACAATTCTTCGTAAGCGTCGAAGATGCGGGCGGCAGCTGCCATTTGTATCCTGGTGTTTTTTTTTTCTTTACCTGATTTCAACCAAGGTTGCCTGAACTCCGAGAAAAAAAGGAAACTCGAAAAAAAAAGTCCCGGCTGGAACACCGATCGGATTTAACACCTGCGGGGCCGATTGCCGGAAGAAACAGGTGGAGATCCAGAAGGACTTCTTCCCTCCGAACGTCTTCGAAAATAATGCGTTTCGAAGCCACTCGGCCATCTTCGTCCATGCGGAGAGACCGCAGGGTTTGAGATCGAAGATGAAATGGAAATTATGCCCTTGTTTCGTAGAAAACCCCTGGCCTGTTTTAGAGACTAGGTCCCGACGACGGAGAGCCCTCTAGAGCAGCTCTGGCATCGAAAGCCATGGACCAAAAATCCGCATTATTTTGCTGCCATCGCATAACTCAGAGAGGAGTCGAATACCCTGACTCCGTTCGGACGCCGTTCGTCTCGCCTTGCATCACCGCGAGCACATCAATGTTCCGTCTACTGAGACCGATCCCAGGTCCGATCCCAAGTTAGACATGAAAATCTGAGTCTTTGTCTTGGTCCTTCGCGATCCTCGCCATAGGGAAGCTCAGCTCGTTTCATTTCTGCCCTCGGGTATTGCCCGAGGAGGAAGACCCATTCGCATCATCTAGCAGTTGGAGATCTCGGGTTTCACTTGGTGCATAGCGCAGGGAAGCATTCAATATGGCACTGCCGAGACCCAAACTCAGACCGATGTAAGGAATAATATTTCGGAATAAAATCATTAAGAAGGCTCTAGCAATCCCGAATGAACGAGAATGCGGGAAACAAAAATTCGCAGTCGATCATGAAGTGACAGCTCATTCCGTGAGAATGACAGGAGCGAAACTAGCTATTCCCGGCTTCTACAATATTCCACTTTCTCTGAGTGCATCGGACAGCGATCTTCCATCGATCCCAGCGATCCACGACTTCCGCACCGTCCTTGCGTCAGTGCCGGGTCGGGGACCATGGAGGCAGCAGGTTCCATCCGTGTCCTGGTGGTTTTTCCGCTCTTGACTTTCGTCTGTCCGTCCGGTTTCGGGGACGGGTTTCGGGGGGTTCCGGATGAAATGCTTCGGTCGTGCGTGGACGAATTGGGGAAGATGGCTCGGCGGGAACACCGTTCGAATTTGAACGTCCTGATGGACGTAAACATGGGACACGTAATCCCCGAAATTGCGGGAATTCTTTTCACTCCCGAATTCTTCCAGAGTGTGGAAGTCTCGAGATTCCTGGATGTCTTCGTCTACATTCAAAGCATTCACCATCTAATAAATGAAGCGTTGGAGTATCTGTCCCAGTTTCAAAAGAAATTCCTCGCTTTTCGTGAACCGGTTCCGGAGCAGGAGGAAGCAAGTATCCTCGAAAAGCTCTACAATCGACAACTTTGGAATGTCTACCTCCTTCGCTGGGATGGAGAAAGCGCGCGCTTCACCTACCTGTGCGCCTACTGCGACGATGGAAAGCACAAGATGCGGTTGGCTAACTTGTGGAAACCAGGAAAGGGATGGTGGAGGTCCAAATTCCCACCCAGCTTCGATGGGAACTTCCGTGGGGCCACCGTGAAGCTTCCGTTCAACCCTCTCGGGAATACTGTCTTTGTGGACGACAAGGGAAAGAGAGCGGGATTCGAGTACGACATCATCGTCTCCCTCAGCAAGATACACAATTTCACGTTCGAGTTCCTCCCAGTCCCAGACGGAAAGTGGGGTGTTCAAGTGAACGGATCCTGGAATGGAATGATGAAAATGATCGTCGATCGACGGATAGACTTCTGTCTCAACACGATGGTTCTCGATTCAGACAGGTATAAAGCGGTAGACTTTTCTTTCCCGTATGACATCGACCATTTCGCTGCCGTCTCCGCCGAGCCGAGAGAGGAGTCGAAGACCTTCACCATCCTAAGGCCCTTCTCTCTCGCCGTGTGGCTGTTGCTGGCGGCGTGCATCGTCGCAGGCGCGATGATGTTCCACTTCCTGAAGGCGTTCCCGCCTCACCGTCACCCGATGGTGGAGGCCTGGGCGGTCACGCTCAGTCAGCCCGTCGAAGGCATTCGCCATGACATCTACATCTGGGTCTTTTTCTTCGCCTGGTCTTTCATTATCTTAATATTGGGCAAGCTCTATTCCTCCGAGTTGTTTGCGCGCTTGATTTCCCCCAAGCGAGAGAGAGCCATCGATAATATTCAAGAAATAATATTTCGGAATAAAATCATTAAGAAGGCTCTAGCAATCCCGAATGAACGAGAATGCGGGAAACAAAAATTCGCAGTCGATCATGAAGTGACAGCTCATTCCGTGAGAATGACAGGAGCGAAACTAGCTATTCCCGGCTTCTACAATATTCCACTTTCTCTGAGTGCATCGGACAGCGATCTTCCATCGATCCCAGCGATCCACGACTTCCGCACCGTCCTTGCGTCAGTGGACCATGGAGGCAGCAGGTTCCATCCGTGTCCTGGTGGTTTTTCCGCTCTTGACTTTCGTCTGTCCGTCCGGTTTCGGGGACGGGTTTCGGGGGGTTCCGGATGAAATACTTCGGTCGTGCGTGGACGAATTGGGGAAGATGGCTCGGCGGGAACACCGTTCGAATTTGAACGTCCTGATGGACGTAAACATGGGACTCGTTATCCCCGAAATGGCGGGAATTCTTTTCACTCCCGAATTCTTCCAGAGTGTGGAAGTCTCGAGATTCCTGGATGTCTTCGTCTACATTCAAAGCATTCACCATCTAAGAAATGAAGCGTTGGAGTATCTGTCCCAGTTTCAAAAGAAATTCCTCGCTTTTCGTGAACCGGTTCCGGAGCAGGAGGAAGCCAGTATCCTCGAAAAGCTCTACAATCGACAACTTTGGAATGTCTACCTCCTTCGCTGGGATGGGAAAAGCATTCGCTTCACCTACCTGTGCGCCTACTGCGATAATGGAAAGCACAAGATGCGGTTGGCTAACGTGTGGAAACCAGGAAAGGGATGGTGGAGGTCCGAATTCCCACCCAGCTTCGATGGGAACTTCCGTGGGGCCACCGTGAAGCTTCCGTTCAACCCTCTCGGGAATACTGTCTTCGTGGACGACAAGGGAAAGAGAGCAGGATTCGAGTACGACATCATCGTCTCCCTCAGCAAGATACACAATTTCACCTTCGAGTTCCTCCCAGTCCCAGACGGAAAGTGGGGTGTTCAAGTGAACGGATCCTGGAATGGAATGATGAAAATGATCGTCGAAAGACGGATAGACTTCTGTCTCAACACGATGGTTCTCGACTCAGACAGGTATAAATCGGTAGACTTCTCCTTCCCGTATGACATCGACCATTTCGCTGCCGTCTCCGCCGAGCCGAGAGAGGAGTCGAAGACCTTGACCATCCTAAGGCCCTTCTCTCTCGCCGTGTGGCTGTTGCTGGCGGCGTGCATCGTCGCAGGCGCGATGATGTTCCACTTCCTGAAGGCGTTCCCGCCTCACCGTCACCCCATGGTGGAGGCCTGGGCGGTCACGCTCAGTCAGCCCGTCGAAGGCATTCGCCATGACGAGATGTAGACCCAGAAAAAGAAGCGGACCAGAAAGTAATAGAATTATAACCCGTTCGAGATAAGGAGGCTCAACAAACGCGCGAACTAAAGGGGGTTCGCTCTCTCTCGGTAGCTATTATAAGTTCTCTTGGAGGACTCGAGTTTCAACTGGTATGTCGTGGCGGGAACTATTCAATATCGAATTGCCGAGACTAGACCCAAACTTAAATCAAAGATGGGAATTGTATCCTTGGACCTATTCGATGGGAAGGCTCTCACTATCCCAGTCGAAAGAAATTTGGCTGTGCTCACCAATATCCAACCGATCCGAAGTATTTTCGTGCATCCAATATTGAGAGGGAAGATCGACGAATTTCATATATCCAAAGAACCCCTTGATACTGCTATGGTAGGTATCGCTATGGCCAAGCATTGCCCTTTCACCTCTCATTTTGATCGGACCATCTTCACCTTCCACCAGACCGGGATCCTGGATTACCTGTTGAGGCTCACAATTCACCAGAATTCTTTGTGGCCGTTGACGGAGGAAGGACTGAGAGCGGAGCGACGGCCTGCGGCCGTGTACTGCTAAGTCCTCTGGGCCGACGGGGACTCTAACCAAGTGAAGTCGCCCCGGAAGCAGCGGGACCCGCAGCCGACGTGGGAGCGGTGGCGGAGGAAGGAAGACCTTGAAGAGACTCAATCCCGCAAAATACGTCGGCTTCAACGTTGAATCCCAGTAGGTGGGTGAAGCTCAACACGATTTCCCATGAAGCAGCGAATACATCCATTCCAGTCCTCTTCTCCCCTGCCCCATCGTCGTTTCTCGTTTGATTCTCTGCACTTTGTTCTCACACGAATTACCCGTGTATCTTTAACAAAGGCAATGTGTGAAGGCACTGATGTTACTGAGATCTTCTTCAGCCCTCCAATATTTCTTCTCGTTTACCTGCTATTCATCAATAAGTCTAAAAATAGACGATAATTTGCGTCATCTTTTTCTCTGGAGGAAATCGTCGCACGCTTGAAAATGAATAAATAATTAAATTGGGAGCAAGACCAATACGACTCTTCTTGATTTATTCAAGCAGGCATCGATTCGACCGCAAATCCTGTCATGAATGTTTCAGTCCCGTTGCTTGGCATTCCCTATGCCAACATGGTTAGCAACCCCAACAAATATTGGATGAGAAGTTATCCCCTCGTCAACGCAATCGATGTGATGCAATTCTGCCATAACATCCGAATTTCGCCTTAAAGAAAGTCTCTAGATCGTGCAGAAATCACCAACCTCACTGAAAGTACTGGTACTCATTGTGCCATTTCACCTCACTTAGCACATGTCTGCAAAATAAGTCGTTATTCAAAATTCGGAAAAAATCCTGC
The DNA here is from genome assembly GCA_905338385.1 of Darwinula stevensoni. Classification (NCBI taxonomy): domain Eukaryota; kingdom Metazoa; phylum Arthropoda; class Ostracoda; order Podocopida; family Darwinulidae; genus Darwinula; species Darwinula stevensoni. Next base: position 86,680 of record CAJPEV010000885.1, read on the forward strand.
TGGGTCCAACCAATTATCTCCGGAGAACTCAGTCCCTTCACCTCATACTCCAAGCGCTGTGTTTTAGCTCCTTAATGCTTTCGATGCAGATGAAGACGTCCAGGTAGCACTCACCCTTCTTTTTTTTTTTAACCCTTTCAGACCTGGCGTCCATTCCAATGGACATTGCATTTACACTGAGTCTATGGCAATTTCTTAGGATTCTCCTGACTTTGCGCTCCATATTACGCTACAAGGGGCGCAGTTATGCATGGCCCAGTTCCATCAGAGGCCTTCTTTCATTCATTAGTTTTGCAATTTTCAGTTATTAAATTAAATGTATAATATGTCATATATGGTATGACATGGTAAATTTATACAAAATATAAAAACTGCATATTAAGCACGCAAATTTCAATTACAATCACAAAAGAGTTCAAAAATGCTAAAAAGAATATTATACCGATAGCAGCCTTAATTCAAGTCCGAAAGGGTTAAATCCTCAAATTTTCCAATTCAAATAATCATTGTTGAAACCGCTGTCTACAGCGAGCTTTCAAGAGCAGCTCAAGGGCAAAGGCGAAAGTGGCGAGGCAACAGCCGACGCCGAGGACAACGAAGGCCCCGCTGAAGTGAACCAATTTCAGGGGCAGCCGGACTTCCTTCTGCCACAGGGTGAAGATGGTCTCATCAGAATGCTTCGGCAAGGTGACGCAACATCCAGTGTCTTTGGAGATGCGATGAACTCGCTGATGACGGCCAAGATTCGCTCAGCTGGGATAGCGAAAGTCCTTTCCATGTAAATGTCTTGCATTTTGATTTGAGCTTGGGCCTTGTCTAAGCGATGCAATATTGCACGTTTCCCACCGAGAGGTCCCAGTTGTAATCAGAAAATCTAAAGTGTCGTCATGGAGCCCCAGAATGCTTTTCGCGAACACGAAACGCGGCGAAAGAACGCCAGGACGCAAATGATCGCTGCATCTTCGCAGATCCTGCGAATCCGATCCTCAAGGCGAACTAATGCATTTCCTGCAAATTTCATTCCTAATTCATCGGGGAAATGGAATATTCCAGCCGCCATGAATTCCTTGGCATTCTCCTCTAGAACGAACTGTGACCTTCCCGGGATTCTTGTTGATTAGAGCAGTACAAGGCAATGAATTTTAATGTCCTCTTCGTTTCCAATATGATAGGACAATATTGAAATCGATTTTCGTTTCGCCATTATTCCAACACGATCCAATGTCCCGATCATGCACGATATTACGATGGCGGCTCCAACCAAGCCATACACCTCAGAAAACCAGAACTCGAAACGACACGCCCCGAATTTTTTTCCAAAGCTGATGAAATTTCGCATGAACTCGGCACGTCTGACTTCAAGGACTCTGAAAGAAAGTCCGTAGTTCATTGAGTTTATTTCTTATAGGTGTAAAAATGAAAGGAAGCAGAAATAATGTTCATTATCGGGAGAAAAAAAATTATTCATTTTTCTTCGAGCTTTCCATTCCGAATGAATGTTATTAATCGATAGAGAGATTCCCCCCCCGTCTGGCGTCCAAAGGGATGCCGCCAGACGGGGGGTGGTGTCAATAACAATGTTATTGTCATATAACAATGTCATTGTCATATAACAATGGAAGGGTTGGGGGAAGGGGT
>CAJPEV010000886.1:0-88239 GCA_905338385.1 Darwinula stevensoni
GGATGATTATGGACGCAATTCATTCCTGATTTTTTTTCCCAACTTGAGATTTGAGAGATCACGCGGTGCGCCTGATTCGATGCTTCGGATTTGCATTCGGATTGAGTCGCAGTATGTATTGAATGTTGTCGAAGATGTCTGCTTGAAGTTCGGCGAAAAAAAATCTAAACATCGATGGCGTTAAAATTCGCAATATTTATGGAAAAGTTCACTAAGCCTCGATAAATGTTGGGGGGGGGGGGGAGAATATAAAAAATATGAAGAGCTCATCTCCTTTCGTTTTTCCAACAAGAAGGGAATCCCGTGGTATAACCCCGGAGGAACGTATTAACATTTCCCCCGAAGGGAAACGCTTTCATGAATTACGTAAAAGAAGAGGGCGGAAACATGCCCGACCGAAAGCAGAAAGAGGGGCGAATGCTCGTTTTCGGGGCTTACAGATCTCATGACATAGACGTGACATGGACGTGACATGGAACTTAGAGGTTTCAGGCCTGGGCGTTGGGTGAGGCTAAATTACGCTCTCTGGCCATCTCGATCGGTCTGCGACCTTTCCAACACAGAGACAAGATGCATTCAAAGGACTTCTGGGGTCTCTGGATCGTAATGCTTTTGGGGGGAGGACTTCGCCTTAACCGCATATGACTTATGAGTAAATTTAAAAAAGGATCATATAAATCGTGCTCCAGGGCTTTTGAACTGCAGTGTGTCGAATCCTCATCCATGGCCGCAACGTCAACCCCGTTTCTGTATCGGTCTCGAAGGGCATTCCACGTTACCCTACGACGGCAAGGAAGAGTCGAGGGAGTCGAGGGGGAAAGGGGAAATGGGATCGGACGCGTCGCTGTCCTTCCCCGCGCGACCTCCATGAGTGGAATGACCGTGCGGTTCGGGCTGACTCTCGGGGAGGTGCGTCGCAGTGCCTCTGCTCGGCGGGAGATGTCGCTGGGCGTCGCCGTCCACTCGCGCGCCGGATTCTCCGCGTTTGTATGTGACAGGTTCATCGTGAGTCACGTGTTACGGTTCTTTGCGCCGACTCGGGACGAAATCGAGATGTGTCTTCAAGTCCTTCAAACGAGCTTTGATGATTCTTCATTTTAAACGTTTTGCATTTTCGACGTTTTCTACTAGCAAGACAATTTTTCTCTCGGTGAAATCCCCCATGATGCCTGGCCTTTGGGCCACCCTGTATATTCTATAGAGGGATTCAATGGTGTTCCCCGGATTGCTTTTTGAAACGAGCACTCTCAGGAACCATCTATCCCCCTCCGGAGAGTAACATACAGTATTTTCATTCTTGCTCAAAGGGGGAGGGGGGAAGGGAGGGGGAAGGGAAGGAGGGGGCTAGTTCAAGCATACTCAATAGCAGTTCCATGACTCAAGGATGTAAAATGTTGCGCTTTATCTTTCCCGTGATGCAAGAGGGATACATTTCATCGAGAAGGGTTGAGACATCAAGTCGTACAATTGCAGATAGAGCATTTTGCGCCACGAGCTAATTCTATCTGGAACCGGAAATGCATAACGAAAGAGTTATTTTGCGTCCTTACCAAGTTCATGAATGGGATCAAACCTACGGATTAGGAATTAACCCAAGAAATACAGTTTTTTTTCCCTTTCGTGTGAAAGAATGGGTTACTTCCGCACCTCGCCAACTGCAAGCGCGAATGTCCCCCCCCCCCCTCCCCCTCCCCCATCCCCCCACCCCCGGAAAGCAGGCAGAGCGCCGCACCTGTATTTGCACGCGGGAAGCATGTCGAACGCCGAAGCTGCCAGTCCGACCATGCGAAGCATTTGGCTCTCATCCTCGCTCCATCCGTGTGGGCTCCCGTTCCGAGGTTTCGAGTGCTGCGCTGCTCAAAGCGTGGTAATAACGTATAATATTGGTATTAGGGTACTCTATTAATAAGGTTTAATATTGGCGATAAGGCATTACACGGTGTAATATTTCTAGCATATTTTTAAGCTTAAAAATTCCATGTAACTTCAATCATCTGCTGTTGCCTTGCGAAACTCCTCGTCGTGAAAGAAACCCTAAATCGAAGAAGTTGCCTCGGCAAACTCCAACCTGGACCGTCCCAAGTGAAACAGCGAAATTTCTTCGTGCGAAAGGCAGCGAGTTCCTCAAGTGATCAAGTGATTACCTGAAACAATGCAGTTTTTATTTTTTTATTTCTTACAGATTTTTGAGAATTCGCGCAGTTTCCGACGAAAGAAGTGAATAAGCGTCCGCCGATATCGGTGACGGTAGGATATGATCATTCATTATGCATTGTCCGTGGAATTCTCGATATTTCATGAATCAGGTCTCATTCTCATATACGTGGGTTTTTGTATGGATATACCCACGGCGATATTGGAGTTATCAATAAATATGAAAGAATGAATAAAATTTAAACTTTTAATTTGCTGTTATGGCTTAAAATACTTATCTATTTATTTCAGTATTTTGTCTAGTTTTCAGTTTCAAAAATTGAGAGATATTGATTGACGCTCTGCATTTCATGATACTTTGCGATCTCTTTCCAGAAGAAAATTTCCTGGCATATTTTCAGAGAAACAACTCAGAAAACTGCAAATGATGTTATCAGGATCTTGTTCACGTCTTGACGTACCTGGACGAAGGTCCCACAATAACTTTGCACGTTGGTTTCTATACTTGATGTTTGCCTCGGATATTCTTGTGCTACTTGTGTTCATTTGTTCGGCTGTTACATCGGCGGTAGTGCAAGCTCTCTTCTCTATCACCTGGAAGAAGCCTAACATATCGACGTTGCTTAATCCGTCTCACTCTAACTCGACATCCCCGCCCTTGAGTGAACTTGTATTCAGACCTTGTGTATATTCAGCTGTTGCTAGCTCCCCGTGATGCGCAGAGGTGCTCTGTAGCAAAACGAGCATTGTGGCATTGTAGCATTGCTCGTGATTTATTTTACGACTGGTTCTTGAGGTGAAGGAAATAGAGTTGGGTTGAGTTGAGAGTGATTCCTGAAGCAATTAAGGAGGGACCTGTTTGGTGAAACAGGTTTACATTCTTGCAAGGCGATAAGAATGAGACAGAGCAGCTTCCCTCACTAGAAACAGAATACTGACACATTAGGGAGGGTCAAGCAGCACACACCCCCCCCCCCCCCCCCCAAGAATGGCCAAATTACAACATAAGTATGGCACATGGAAAATTGGAAACAAAAGAAATGACCGAAAGAAATTAAAAACTTGATTTTCCATTCTGTTTAGACAGAGATTCAACTGGTGGGGGATCCCTGTGTCACCACATAAGGGTATAAGGTGAAAGAGCCAAGCCCAGCAAACCCCGCAAAGCCCCCCCCCGCCCCCGCCCTGCTCGTCACTTCGCTACCATAATAATACTGGGCTACCCGGTATCGCTGGATCCTGGAATAATTCCGTCAATGTTATTTCAGGGGCATTAGGAACTCCCCCAATAGTTTTTAGAAGTCGACGCCTATGGCCCCTTTCTCATCAGTCTCTGAAAAGCACTTCGAAACCGGCTCGGTCACTTTTCACCCAGGCGTTGAAAATTCAAACGATCCCTTACCTTATATCACAAGTAGAAAAAGGGGGGGGGGGGGGGGAACAAAAAAAAAAAAAAAACAGAANGGGGGGGGGGGGAACCAAAAAACAAAATAAAACATGACGCGTGCGTCCGCCTCTGAAGCAGACAAGGCGGCGCCGAAGGATGTCAGGATGATAGAAGGATGCTCGAGAAGGGGCCTTGCAAACGGAAACGGGGGAGGGAGTGGCCGTTGTTTCTATTGCTGTGCGATGCCCGTTGTATCGGGGGGTGCCTTTTCTCCCTACCTTGGGACGTGAAATTCAAGAATAGGAGCACTGTCGTTTCCCAATAGGATATAATTGCGTATGAAATGTCACGTCTGCTCGGTATTTGTACTTGATTCGTGCAGTTGTGAGAAATTCGCAAATTTCCTAATTTGATTCTCAATGTTTTTTTTTTAATATGAAGGCAAATGGCATGTATGTCGATGGAAGCGAGGAGATATCTCGATTGTACGTTCATTCGACGATATCAGGGAGGAAATAAAATACGTTATCTCGTTCATGCAGGCCCGGACGACAGTAAAAGTATCTCCGATGACAGCAAGGCGGAGATCCAGTTCCTTCTCATCTTCGAGCTTCCCGATCGTGGTCAGGAATGAAGAGACGATCGACTCCAGGGTTGCCAGAGAGAATTTTGACCGCTGTTGACCGATTCGCAGGCAACATTAACATGGGAAAAAGGATGGAGATGGAACCTCGCAGGTCCCAAGCGCCCGACTGGCCCGCAAGGCGATCCAGACCCTGCGTGTGCGAGTGGGGACAGGACTTCAGGCTCCACTCGTGGGAGGAAAACATGGCCACTTCCATGATGGAAGGGCCGCTCAGCAAGTGGACGAATGTCATGCAGGGATGGCAATATCGGTGGTTCGTCCTCGACGACAATGCTGGACTCCTGTCGTATTATACTGTTAGTTCCCCGTTTATTCACGAAACCGTATGCTATCACTTTGGACCAGGCCGATCGGGAGCATCAACGAGCATAGCCTAGGCTAGCGTCAGGTTTCACACTGGCCCACGACGAATTGTAGAAGCACCGTTGACAAATCGCGAGAGTAGGTTTGCGAAGACGGCGATTTAGAGATGAAGCGTAATCAAGGAGGCCACTCTCTCGTGTAGCTTAAAGAGCTTTCAAGAATTGTGTTTTGAGAGTGCAACGGTTTTAATTAAAAATGAGCAATATGTTGACTTCCGCCACGCCGTCGAAGCGCGAACTTGTAACTTTCTTCCTCTAAAACTGGTGACCCGAGGCCTATTATGAGTTTTTGATGAGCCTTCATCTTCACTGCAGTGCAGCCTGCAATGGGATGAATCAGTGGAATCTGGACAAACTTAAATGAGTCAGGATAGAGTTCACAGAGAGTGAATTCATCTGAAAATCTTGAAGTTACTTTTTTTGCCCGAGGAAGAAAGTTGCCTTAAGTACCTTCTTAAATAGGCCTTTGGCTTGTTTCTTTTACTTGACTGCCTCTCCCTCCACTTTTGGATGTTAATTGGTATGTCAGTGATGAATGAAAAGACAATGATAGCATGCCAGACTAGTGGACATGAAGGATACTTCAATGAACATGGGGGATGTCAGCCATGTGGGTGGTGGGGCTACAAGAGGGGTTTTTAGGGGGGGTAAAGAATAATAACAGACAGTAACAAGAGGCAACTGGAGACTGAGCTTACCTGTAGGGAACCATCTATACTGTGGCATTATTTAATTTCTCTATTCTTGCCTTTTGACATTTCAGTCAAAAGAGAAGATGATGAGAGGGGTGCGTAGGGGATGTGTGAGATTGAAAGCAGCCGTTCTCGGGATCGACGAGGAAGACGATGCCACGTTCACCATCACGGTGGATGGGAAGATGTTCCACTTCCAGGCGAGGGACCCAGACGAAAAGGATCGATGGGTACGGGCACTTGAAGATACCATACTGAGGCACGCACAGCTTAATCGGGTGAGGGAGATCACTTTGTTTGCCTTTTTTCTTGGTCTTGATGCTGGCTGCACACATGCAAATTCATTCTTCCTTGAATGAATGCAATTGAAACTCACGAGAATGGCTTCCTTTGTCATACAGCGGTGGGACCCACGGAAACCCATCCCGACTCAGGAGGATTTCGAAAAGAAATTGGTGGAAGCTGATGGATACCTGCAGTTGTTGATTTCTCAAGCACGGGTAAGGGTCAAGAAGTACTTGGGTGTTTGGTGCAGTAATGGTCATCCTGTTACCTAGTTTCTAAATTTGGCTTCGTTAATGATATGTTGGGCAGTGGCTAGCCTCAAAGCCATTTTCACTAAAGGCTATATAGTATGGAATTCACTTATCAGTTTTTCCAGTCCTGTGAATTATGTGCTCTGTGCACAGGCAAGAGCTGAAAATTATGAGAAACATTTTTTTTTAGGTAGCATAGGCCATGGAGTATATGCATTGCATGTTTTTTTCCTTCAGAGTTTTAAATTGAAAGTGACAGGTAGGTGAGTGGCTTGGTAGTGAGCTTGGAAGGAGACTGGAGTTCAAAACCAACCAAGTTAGATATTTATTTTTGAAATGCAAACCCTGGAATGCTTGGGAAGGGAGACCCCCTAGAATGTGGATGGTTAAGAACTTTGGTGGTGAAGGCAAAATTGGATAGCAAATCCTCATAGTAACTGGCCAAATTGAGGCTCCTTAGTAATCTTTTAACATGTTGGCTGCCCATGTCCAGTTAACTAGTCATCAATGGCAGCAGAACCAATAGTATATTGGTTGGGATGGGCAGTCAATGTTAAAAGGATGCTAGAGCTTTATTTGGATCTTAGATGAGGTTATTGGGGGAGGGGCATTTAGATGAGAGGGATGAGTAATTTGAACTTGTGGAGTAATTATGCATTTATGAAAATAGAGCATCTTGCACCTAGTAGTTTGCTTTATCATACTGCATGATGATGACACCTGACCATGTATAGCCCCCAATATCTTAGTTTAGGTCAGGGGTGTCAAACATATGGCCAGCAGGCCAGATCCAGCCCTCCATCTGTTATTAAAATTTCTGCTTGGATTGACTGTTAGCACAAATTTCTGTAAAAAATTATGGGTGCAGACCATAGGCATCTGCAGGTTAAGGAATGCAGCCCACCAATCGATTTGAGTTTGACATCCCTGGTTTAGTTTATATGAAAGCCCTCAGTAGTTTAGGGTATGCTCCCAGGAAAGGTGCTTTTACCCAACCACTGGTTTTATAATTTTTTTGCTTCCATTTTCCAGAAATTTGAGGATAAAGTTGAGGACTTATCTGATTCAGCTGAGCGAGAAGCTGCTGTAGTCATCAAAGAAAGGACATGTGTAAGTCACTGTAATATTCATGTAGTTGACATGTACCTTCAGCCCTACAAACTGCTCGTGTAGTCTTACCACTGGTCTTGGCTGCCTGATAATATGTGAATGCCTGTATTCTTAGGAGATGCTGGAAACAGTGAAACATTCTGTGATTCTTCTGCAAATTGCCAAGGTGAACCAAAGGCTTCTTAATGATTTATCTTGCATTGCTTCCTCACAATCAGCTATTGATCTGGCATAATTGCAGCATAACTTGGTTGATTCCAGAATGCATCTTACCCTGTGAATGGAGTCTATACCCCCATGCCTGGCTCCATCCCAGACCTCACTAACTTCCCAAATCTCTCCGACGGTATGCAGCAGCTTCATTGATGCAGGAGTTAAATGAATGGCCTGAATGAAGTTGGAAATCCTTATCATGACAGATGGAGACAAGAAGTCCATGGGTGGACTGGCAGCAATGATGTTGGAGGAAGTGACCACGGGGATAGAGGAAGGAGAGGAAGGAGTGGAATGCCCAGAGTCTCTCCCACTCTCTATCATCTCCATCCCTCCCACTTCGTACTCCAGCAGCGAGGATGAAGACTTCTTTGATGCTGAACAGTCTCCCATTGCCAGTCATGGCAACACGTAAGTCACTCTCTCCTGTCTACGTGGTTATTGTAATTCCATGCATATATATTGCATTTGGATTGGAGAGTTGTGGAATTTAAAGTTATAATCACCAATAATTGGCTTAAGCAGACCATAGGATATGTGCAGTGCATAATCTTCTAACACTGCATGGCACTGTTGTTTCCATGAAACAGAGTTGCATTTCCTTCTTGTGACTGGATCAAATGGGATAGCATAGGAAGCATACAATAGTGATTTCTAAGAATGTATGTAAGTTTCTGGGTATCCTGGTCTGCTCTATTTCTATGAAGATAATTGTAGTGACCCTTCATCCTTCTTTTTTGTTCTTAGTTCTAAAAAGGACAAAAATATAGAGATCTATTTTGTGAATGTGAAGTTTTCTTCATAATGGTATTAGTAACAAAAGCAATAGATATTAGAAGGAAAGGTTTCTTATTTCTTAAAGTTTTCTTAAAGGACTGGAGTTCCTGGATGTTACATATAATTCTTGAGTTTTCTCCCAGTTCAAAGTCTAAATTTGAATTCTGCATCTGTGCAATGTGTGTGGCCAAAGTAGAACATTTTATTACATTTTATAATATAAAAGTGCCCAGAGTAACTTGTGGGGGGGAGGGGGGGGGGGGGTGCAGCAGTTGTTCTCCATGCATTATATCACAGTGCACATGATGTGGCCTCAGAGTTATAATTTTTGTTTTCAGTCTCCTTAATGGAAGTATGCATTGATATTGCTGTTTTATAGCTGAAAGTCATGTTGGTTTTGGAAGCCTAAGGCTCTATACTATGGCTGTCTTCATCAAAGAAGAAATCACACCAGGAGAGCCTAAAGTTGTTAGAATTTATTCATGGTCATGTGACAGTCCTTCACATTAATTTTGGCATTTGAAATTAGTTATGCTTGATTATCATGCTATACCCTGTCACTTATGCTATAAATTCCACATGGGCAGCTATAGATTGTAACTGTCCTTTATAGTCATGTGATCTCGTGAAAACTGTTTCAATATCATTAGACCTCTTTTGAGACTTCTCTGTGAAAGCCTGCTAGACATGCCATCTTACATCTTGATTGAATTTTTGACAGCATGTCTGTGAAAGAAGCAACAGTGTTCCCAGAAGGCACATTGGCATCTTCTTCCAAGGATAATCCTCTAGACTCCTTAGATTATGATGGTAAGTCCTTCCCTCTCATTTCTTGCCTTTATCCATGATTGTCTTTATAGTATTTATCTTAATAAAAAAAGACCTGTTCACTTGCATAGCATGTAAAAGTACATAGTGCAAAAAGAAAATTACCTGGTGTGTTGAAAATTTCCATTTGATTGTGTTTCTTATAATTCCCTGATGAGACATGGTAGAAAATCTGTAGAATTTTCCTTACTTGAAGGGGTTTATGCAAGCCAGTGCTGTGGTCCTTATTATCAAGATGGTTTGCTACTACAAATCATATATGTTACAGCTGTCAGCTTTAATTTACAACTGAAAATTTTTCCAAGTGATGATGGCAGCCTTAAGCCTCAATCATCCCTCCTGCTAATGCCTGTTCATGGGCATCTCAACATTTGAATGCTATTTTTAAGAAAATGGAAGTTGGTGGCATGCATCACTTCAAATTTCCTGCAGTTGATGAATAATGTAGATTTAAAGTGGAAATGAAAGCAAGAACTTGGTGTGGTTTCAGAACAAGTAGGTATCAATTAATGGTCTGGGAAGTTCTCCCTGACATTAACAGAGAAGTTGCCTATATCTGCAAGGTTAATTGTAATTGGTACATGTGAGGAGTAAAGGCCATACATTCTGTGTGAAGAAAGCCCACCCAAAAAGAAGAAAAATGGTCCTTGCTTGAAGCAAGGGTTTCATGAAAACTGGAGATTATGCTGTGGCATAATTTTTCATTATGCAATGAAAATTCTAGAGTTGCCCTGAATCAGTTTTGGTGTCAGTTGGTACATAATCACTGAGATCTTTTGCCTTATGCCTTGCTGGCATAGGATAATGGAAAAGTTTAGCATAGGAATAGGGGAAAGACTTTGGTACTATCTCTGGGATTAATTTTCAAATGTGTCTTGTGCAAAGATATACATGAGGATCTTATATAAGGGTAGGACTCGTGGGGAAAGATGGGCAGATGTTGCCTCTTTTCACCTCAGAAATTTTTATGGTTGAATGCTCAGTACATTGATATCAAATTCTCATTCTCCTTTGTCTTATACGATGAAATGTATAACACAATACTATTCTAAATTGTAAAAGAGCATGAAGTCACCTTCTGGTAATTTGAAGACATTTATTGCTCCATAAAAGCCCCTCCTTTCTGTTCACAATATGGTTCATAATTTTCTGTCAATCGGAGTAATTTGGGTATCCTTGCAGTTCACTTTAATAGAAGAAATGACCATTAGTGGAAACTAGTGCTGTGAATTATGTTAAAAGAATCCACCGATTTAGTTGATGAAGTCTAGTTTATGATTAAAAAATATTCCTCAAATTTTAACCTTTTCCACTCGAATGGGCGAGTATACTCGCCCATTGGTACATTGACTCTTGCAAAAATTCGAGTGGAAAAGGTTAATCAGTCTCCTGATCATCTACTTTTCCCCTCTGATTTTACTACATAGTGTGCATCCTTGAAATGAGCAAAAATGATAGGTTTTGATATAACGATCCAATAAGATGCTGGCTTGGTGAGTGTAGACTTTTATTGCTTGACTGAATTATATATTGCCTAAGAGCTTGGTGAGAAGGAAAAAAAGCTTTGTCATCTCCCATTTGTGTAATTCTCAGAGGAAATGGGTTGATTAGAGTGACAAAGCAGTCTATTAATTGGTTAATTGATCAACAATTGCTTGCTTTTTTAATAACCAGCCCCAATGGAATCTCAAGATTTGTTGAACTGTTAATGTCATGGTTTCTTCCATAATATATCATGTCTCTTGCTCTCAGAAGTTTGATTAAAAAGTCACCTGCACAGTGAACATGGGGATGAAATAAGGTGAATAAAGAAGGGTTTAATATAAAGGAATTGCCTAATTTAAGTCAATTTGCCTTATCCTTTCCAGGTGGTCTGCTTATTTTTTTATTATCATTTTTTATGAAAATGCAATAAATCTATTTATCATAGACACCTGTGCATCTATGGGAATCTTATTCATATCAGTGGCAATTTTGTAATTTGAATTTGCTTTTTAAAAACCATATTCCTTTGGAATTGTCCCTTTTCAGCTTTTCACCTCAGCTGAAATTAATTTATTTTAACAATACTGAAGAAACCTTTGACAGACATGTTTGCCCCTTTCATATACCTCTGTTTGTTACAATGGTAACTGTGAAGTAAAAAAGAGAAAAAGTCTTGCCCCTGATTGTAAAAAATAAAGCTATTGAAAGAATAAGAATTCGAGAACTTGCTTTGACTTCCTCTCTTGTTACACAACTGAAATAAAAATTTTCTCTCTCCCCTTCATAGGATTGTACGAGGATGATTCTGAAGAAGACTGTGAGTTCATGTTTTTTTCCTCGACTCCATGATTTTCCTTGGCATCTGGGTCTAGAGTTATCTCATGATGATGCATATCACTAGTGTTATTTGCCCAGATTAGATTAAAAATCAGTGCAAGTAGTTTTTCATTTAAAAATTTAGTTATCGATTATGTCATTCATGGAGTTTTCTGGATTGTTTATAGAATGATCACAGTATTAATTTTTGCTACTTTTCCTTTGGTAGAAGATGAACACGTATTTCTGGAATATACCTCACAGAATTGCTAGATTTTCACAGTTCTGTGGCATTTCCCATTCAGGTTTCTTTGATTCAAAACAAAAAAGGAGCAAAAGTCATGAAGACTATTGTTTCTTTATCATTCTTTCTATGATGTGAACTCTTATAGTGGGAAGTGTGGAGCAGCATGGATCAGTGATAATGCACTTGCTTGGTCAGGTGAAGATTGGGATGGACTTGACCAAAGTGGTTCTCCCAACTTTCATCCTTGAACGGAGGTCCCTTCTAGAGATGTATGCTGACTTTTTTGCTCATCCAGATTATTTCACCAAGTATGTTCTTGTTCTTTTCTCCCTTCTTCATTCATCCCCTTTCTGTATGAGGTCTTTCATGAAAGTGAAAATTGATGATGCTGCAGGATTGTGGAATTGGAGACTCCAAAAGATCGATTGGTGGCTGTGCTACGTTGGTACCTGTCTGCATTCCATGCAGGCAGGAAAGGTGAAATCGCCAAGAAGCCATACAATCCCATTTTGGGAGAAATTTTCAGGTGGAGTAAATGCTGTGAGAATCCCAGTTCTATCTGATGTACCTGCATCTCAATGGAGGTACTTGCTCTCTTCTCAGGTGCTACTGGAACATCCCAGGAACAGAGAATGAGGTGAGCAAGGAAGGAGATGTTGTTGCAGACGGGCCTTTTCCTGGAGCCACACAAAATCAGTTGTCATTTGTTGCTGAGCAAGTGTCACATCATCCTCCTGGTAAGAAATATTTAACCCTTTTTTTTTTGGACTAGATTCTTTTGGAATAAGTTTTTACCACTGCTTGGCCATCTGTCCAGTTTCAGCCATGTATGCAGAACATCTGGAGAAGCGCATAGCCTTTAATGCTCACATTTGGACCAAGTCTAAGTTCTTAGGGCTGTCTATTGGGGTTCACAACATAGGCCAGGGCTGTGTCTCACTACTAGACCATCAGGAGGAGTACATCATCACATTCCCCAATGGATATGGCCGGTCAGTGACATTCATCTAGAACCATGGTTATTTTTGTTAACAGTTATGGTAATGAAATTTCTCAATAGAGGGTTTTTATATATATTTCTTTTTTAGTCAGCACTAGGATACCTTGGCGAAAAAATTTCTAAATTTGAAGATAATGAAAGTGTTTTCTTTCATGAAAAGAGGTTAAAAATGTTTTTGAGTTCTTGGAGAATATCTGATCTCCAAGGGGGTTGTAATCAGCTTACTTTGACTGAGAGCTTAAAGGCACTAGTGAGAACCTCTGAAATGACTTTGAGAACTATATGAAGAAAAATACTAAGGGTGAATTTTTGAACAGAAAACTGTCCAATAATGCTGTTTCCAGGGAATCTTCCTTTATTCCAGGGAAAATACATGATATTTCCTGGAAATAAAACAGCATTATTGGATAGTTCTCTGTTCAAAATCCACCCTAAATTAATTGTGGTAAATTTTCCTGATGTAAATGCTTGCATCCAATTTTATTGACCAATTAAAGTCACTTACTGTTATTGATGAATGGACCTTAGGTAGAATGAGTTAGTTGGAAATGATGTGGCTACTAAAGTTTTATTTTAGTTTCCTAAACATGCCTAAAAAATTGAAATTCAACTTCTTATCCCTGCTGAAAGCACTACACTATTCACATCATATATGGTATTATACTTTTGTTACCTTATTACTTTAATTTTTTTGAATATTATTCTTCTCATTGCTTGGACAGATGTGTTAAAGAATAACTTTTCATGCTATTTGAAGGTTTTGAGCATTCTAGCAGACTGGAGCAATCTGAATGGAAAAGAAATAGGGAAATTTCTCACTTTTGTTATACAGGGTGGCACAAAAGTCATGCACCATAGGGGATTTCACTGTTGGACTATAATACTTTTTTTCTCCCAAGTGATACTGCAAAATCAGCAAAAAAAAAGAGAGGATGGAGTTTGTTCAGATGTGTAGAAGGCCAGGCACGCCAAATCAATCAGTTGCTGCTGAATTTCATGGAAAACACCCAGAAAGGCCCCTATTGATCAGGCAACCAGTGTTCTGGTTCTGGGTGTTTTCCATGAAATTCAGTAGCAACTGATCGATTTAGCCTGGCCTTTCAGATATTAAAAAAACTCCACCCTCCCTTCTTTTGTTGATTTTGCAGCCATCACTTACCTGGGGAAAAAATACTATAGTTCAACAGTGGAATCCCTGTGGTGTGCAACTTTTGCACCACCCTGTAGAATGCACATTAATAGAAGTCCATCCAGAATAGAATCCATAACTGCTTGATTGTCATTCCTGCCCTGTTTCTTATTTATTTATTACTTTCTTTTTGGATACCCTTTTGCATAAATTCCCCAGGACTATGCCTGACCTACTTTAGCATAATGAGGGATTCTCCTACTTGGTTTTAGAAGTTCTGCCTTAACCCTTTTGCTGTTTGCCCAAGTACATACTCAGGCTTGTGTCAATGGTAACCCAAGTATGTTCTTGGGATGTGATAATTCTCTGTTTCTAGGTTATTCATCACTATTTATGCACATATTCTTAATCTTCATTAGTTATGATGATGGGACTTTTTCTAAACAAACTTTTGTTTTCAGGAAAACAGCCCCAATTTTTATGGCACAGGGTATGGTGGATTTCTTTTGCATAATAGTGGAAGGGTTAACACGTTGGCGACAATGCGTCCTGATGCCAGGATGCAGATTTTTTGCCACGTGGGACAATGCATCCTGATGGCAGGATGCAGGTTCCAAAAAACGTCTTGTGCACAGATATCGAGTATCTAGCGATCACACGTTCCAGAAGATTATGATTTCGTAATTACTGATAAAAATTCCAAAAAATTCAACATTTTAAAAAAACTCGGCAAAAAAAANAAAATTGTTTTCTGGGACCATGCGTCCTGATGGCAGGATGCATTTTTTGACAAAAAAAAATGCATGTGGTCCCACGCGGCGGACAAGCAAAAATAGGCTGGTTGTCAACGTGTTAAAGCTCTATGTGGTGAGGATAACCTTTTTTCATATCCTGATATGGGGAAGCCAGGGAGGGGTGGAAGGTGGGTGGTATCTTGACCCATTCTTTTTGACAATGTCTGCTCTGGTGTAGGTAAATCCAGTCAGCATTTTACCCAAATCCACTCTTTCTTCCTATCCCCTAATGAAAGTCACCTTCAACATCTCCTGTATTAACCTCATTCTACATATGGGTGCTGAAGGTAACAAGAGTGTCTTTCTGTCCTTGGCAGATGTCAACTTTAATCTTGTGTCCTTGACTCTAGCCAAGGACACTGGATAAATGTCTCTCTAACCCCATTCATTACCATTAATCATTCATGTTAGTTCCCCATAGTATGGTTCTTATATCCAAGTGGATATAAGAGCTAGTAGAGCTACTAGCTCTTATATCCACTTGCAACATCATCAATTTCTTTTGCTTCAATCTTCCACCTGTGTGTTTTTGCTTGGTTGCTACTATTGTAGAATACTTACTTCCTACTTATCCATTACCACATTTGTTTGCATGAGTATTTTCTTAAAACATCAATTTATTTAACTTTTCTCATCCTGATTATTTTTGTACTTCTTGATCATTGTCTTGTCAATCCAAGGTTCTGCTTCAGTCATTTTCCATTGTATCTGTAGAGCACCAATTTTGGTGGTCCTCATAGGAGTAAATTAATATATTATTGGTGTTGTGGATGTACAGCATATCCTCATCCTTGTTTGCAGGTCAACACCTATTTTTCTGGTACAAGGACTCCTTCAGTTTTCTTCTCTCATATAATGACACTATGCACATCTCTTCAAATGTAATCTTCCTCACATCATGCCTCATCTTCAACTTCTACTTTGATGCTCACCTTCTCATGGTCCATCGTTTCATCATCATAAGTCTTTCCTCTTGTTGCTTTCATTTACTTCCTCCACTGACAGGTCTACTTCAATTCACTACACTGACTCCTTGGCTTTAGCATGTTACCTGCAGTGTTTATTTTCACCCTTTAACTCTCCATGTTGAGGACCCTCCATGCTACTTACACTGCTCATAATCCTGGCAGAGCACACCCTCAGTAATTGTGACAAAACTTATAAGGATAAGAATAAAAAACTGTTAAAGTACCCAAAGTTGACCCATTTATTAGAATTCTAACCAAGACAGGTTTCTCTGAGATTCTTCATTGACATCAAAAGGACTTGGGTGATAAAGAGAGGTGGGCCTTGCCTGTTCCAAGGAAGTGGGAGTTAGCTTAAGTATATATATGCTGCTTGCAGTTCATCAAATATGCATCATGCCAAAAGATCAATTTGTCAGAAGCTATGGTATTTATCAGGAAATGGGAGTGATCCTATAAGATTTATATTCATCACTTTTTGATGGACTTTTATGGATAAGTGCTGCATATACTTATTTATCAGGATTTGTTTTTGCTTGGTATAATTTTCAAAGGGGATGGAAATAATTTCATTATTTGTCATTTTTGTATTCAGTTCCATCCTGACAGTCCCTTGGATTGAACTGGGAGGGAGTTGCACCATCACCTGTGCCAAGACAGGATATTATGCAAATGTGGAATTCCTGACCAAGCCATTCTATGGAGGGAAGAAGCATCGTATAGGAGCTGAGGCATTCTCTCCCAATGACAAGCGTCCGTTTCTATCCATCATGGGTGAATGGAATGGGACCATGATGGCCAAGTGGGCTCACAACAATGTCGGCATTCCCACTTTCTGTTGGTAATTGCTGTTTGTCAGAGTTCATGCTGCCCATAATCACATTGTTGCATTGTGCCAACAGAAGCAGGAAGTCTTCTTTGACACCCATACCACTCCACCTGTGAAGAAGACCGTGCAACCAATTAAGAACCAAGAAGGGTATGAATCCCGGCGCCTGTGGAAGGATGTGACTGCTGGCCTCAAATTGGGCAACATCCAGAGGGCCACAGCTGCCAAGCAATTCCTTGAACAGCGGCAGAGGAATGAAGCAAAACAAAGACTGGAACAGGGTATTCAGTGGGAGACTAAGGTCTGTTTTGCATCTCTTCCTCGTTTTCATTCTTGTCAATCTTACAATCTTCAAAGTCACCTCTTCATGAATTTGTGTGCTTACAGATGTTTCACTTGGTTGGAGAGAATTGGATCTATGATCACCCTTTGCAGAAGCGTCTTAAACCATCATGATAGATGCACAGGCCCCGTGTCAAATTTCATCAGTGCTTACCAGATGATTCTCTATTATTCATAAGAAATCTTTTCCAATTATTAAAGAGGTGTATGTCTTCTCTGTGAATTTGTTGTTTCTGATAAAATCCCAAGAAGCTAGGACCAACTGAGGTCAATCTTGGCCTCCAGTTGGGCAGCAAAGCCCTGCCTGGTGGTGACAAAACTTTACACAGTATTCTTGAGCTGTGACTAGTTTATTAATTTACCTTTGACTTGTTTTTCTTTCACTGTGGCAAAGAACATATTATGCTTTTTCCTGATCAAGGTGACAAGTGCCAAGTGACCTCAAGATCATGTCAACAGTTGAAGAACTTCTAGAAAGACTGAATGCTGGAGATGAAGAAATCCATTCAACTGCAGTTGAGAAACCTCTTGACCTTGAATATGATCTTGGGAATATCTCTGCCACAGACCCAAATCCCTTGGATTTGAAGTCCTACAAGTATGGTGTCTTGATGCCTGATTACTTTCTTGTCTGCATGACTTTCTTGGCTCTTCATGGTTCCTATTGGATCGTAGGGAAAATCGAGAGAAGTACCTGTTGGAGCTGGGACGAGACAACACCCAGCTTTTGGTGAACCGATTCTTCAGTCTCCCACGTGAAGAAGTGGATGGGGTGCGGACTGTGAAGTTGCCCGAGGGAACCACTCGGATTCCTCGAGAGAAGCCCATCCCCAAGCCCAAACCTCTTACCAAGTGGCAGAGATATGCCAAGGAGAAAGGAATACAAAAACGCAAGAAGACCAAGCTCGTCTGGGATGAAGAGCTCAAGGTCCAATCTCCTCAGAATTTTGTCCCATTTAGTTTATGAATAGAAGTCAATGTCTCTTCTCATTGCAGCAATGGGTGCCAAGGTTTGGATACAAGAAGGTCAAAGCAGAGAAGACCAAGAACTGGGTGATGGAGGTGCCAGATGGTAAGGATCCAATGGAGGATCAATTTGCCAAGCAGGCAGAGGCCAAGCGAGAGCGCATCGCCAAGAATGAAGTCCAAAGACTGAGGAACATCGCCCGAGCCACAAAGGGAAAATCTCCCAGCCTTGGTATCACCCCATTACCATCTGAAGCCTTCTCGCAAAACAGGAAACGGATTCATATCCGCCCAAAGGAAGAGGTATGTACTGTACTCTAAATCAGGCATGTAGATTTATGCATTGAGCCATTTAGGAGGGCATTGTTTGGGGCATAGCTTGACAAGGCGATTGGTGCTGCGAGTAAGGCCAATATTGGAATGGGTCGATTCACAAAGACTCTTCCAGAGGAAAAGTCTGTCAAGACTGGGAAGAAACAACATTTTCAGCCTCTCATGGGAAATCTCAAGAAAGAGAAGAAAAAGAGTCTGGAGATCTTGAATCACATTGTAGCAAAGAAGCCCAAGATTGATGAGGAGAAGGCTATCTCTCGGCTCAATGTCCAGGAAGAGCAGTTGTGAGTCTCTGTTTTTTTATTTTATTCTGGATCCAATGACAATGACTAATGTCCATGCTCTTTTTGACAGCTCATCAAGAGAAGAAAAGCCATGGAAGAATAAGAAGGGAAAAGGTGGAAAGATGGGGAAAGGCAAAGGCAGGAAGATGGGGAAAGGCAAAAAGATGGGGAAAGCAGGAAAGATGGGGAAAGTGAAAGAAGGACGCATAGGCCAAAAAGGGAAATTTGAAGGGAAAATGAAAGGGCGGAAAAGAAAGTGAATGTGATATGGAAACAGTCTTTCTTTCACTTGTTGCATTCTCCAAGATCCTGAAAAAAATGTTTCTGTTTTGATTCTGGGTTGATTTTGGAATACAGACTTGTAGGAAGTGAATTTTGCTGGAACGAGCAAGGCATGATTCTATCCTTCCATGCTCCAGATGATACTCTGGGTCCTGCTCAGCACCTTATTTATTTGGAAGAGACTACTTGAGTGTTAGGAATTAGTTTTAGACAGTTATTGTCATTTGAGAGTTTGGCATAATTGATATTTTATGTTTTAATTAGGATACCTTGAGTACCATGTGGATGCAAGTATGGCAATTGTGCTTTACCTAGAAGCTCACAATTGTTTCCAGCACACTAGTCACTGTGATGCACTCTAAGCAGGTTCTCCTTTGAAAAGACAAATGGCTCAAGCAGTGAGTTTCTCTATACTCTCCTCTCATGCAATAGCTAAAGAGGCCCTAGTGACCAGGGACTTGTTTTCCAGGGACTTTTGATGTCAGTGGTCAGGGCACTGTCAACGACAGAGAGCCATGATCAACGGGATCAAGAAAAGACCAAGCTGGAGAAGGAGTTCAAGGAGAGTGAAACCCGACTCAAGCAGATGATTGCTCATAAGTGGGAAGATGTCTCAGCAACAATGGAGGTAAGAACTTTTCTTTTCCATGTCTCTTGAGGCATTCTCTTATCATTTTGATCACAATGGTGATGTTGGATCAGAGCTTCAGTGGGGTGTCAAGCCGGGTGGGAGGGAGTCTAGAACATGTGAGGGAGATCAAAGATGCCCTCAGGCAATGCCGAGAACTGTTGTCAGGCAGGAAGGAGAAGTTGAAAACCCTCTGGCTTGAGGGCATTGAGATGCGCAACATCATCATCCTCTTGGAAGAAGTGTGAGTTGCCTCATCCATGAATTAATTCAACTTCATCATGTATATTGATGCTGGAACTGATGCTTTTGGTGACATTAGAGAGAAGGTGAGAAATGTTCCGCACGAGGTGGAGGCATATCTGATGAAAAAAGATTATCTGGAAGCAACTAAGCGTTTGTCTTCAGCTCAGGCCATGCTGAACAATTCCTTGAAGGACATTGAAGGCCTCAAAGAACTGCGACAGGAACTTCAGAGTAAACAACAGGTGCTTAGCTAGCTAATCTTATTGTTATACTAAGCCTATGCTTCTCCCTTGAATTATTATTCAGGGTTTTTTCTTGTTGGACCTTCTTCTGTAGACATTGCAGAGTGCACTGCTGGCTGACATGAGGCAGAGGGTTTACATCCAAGCAACAGATGCTGTGTTTGCTCGTCGACTTGAGGAGTGTGGGAGTGTGAGGAAGAGTGGTAGGAAGGGGAAGAAAGTGCAGAACCTCTCTTTTATGGAAACCATCAATCGGTTGGTGATTCTTCTCTTTGACCTTCGCAGAGACCATTGTAAAGTGGTCCCCACTGAACATATTTTGTTCCGGTAGGGCCCAGCAGCAGAAACTGAAGCAGGCTTTGGCTCAGACACAGGCTGAAACCATCTCAGCCCTCATTTCCATGGTGGAATGTTTTGGCCTCCTGGGAAACCTTCATGAGACCATCAATGCAAGTTATTGAGAAATTGCCTTAATTATGCTAAAATTTTGAGCAATTATGATGAATACTTGCTCAAATTGTGTACATATGCACAGCAATTCTCAGTAATCCAGATTTAAGGATACCTGATAGATTTTCAGGGGTTTTGATAGTCTGGGATAACTCCACTCTGATGAAAAATTCATCTTGAGAATCTGACAAAGTGACCACTGACCTCTCCTTTTTTTTTTGAGAAGAAAGCTCCACTTTTCTGATCTAATGGCACGAATCCTTTCATCCTCAATGCCAACATCATGCTTTTCTCTCCCTCACAAGGAAGAGCAAAATGAAGTGGAGGCTTTCATAACCAACTTGCCAATGAAGATAAAATTCTTCCCCCTTTCCTCCTCTGTCCCCTACAGAGGGAGTGAGTGGGATGGACTGGAATTTTTTCTCTCCAGAATTGCTTACTCTTGTTGGAGAGGGTGGGCCATCCACTGAGACCAGAAAATTTCCTTGTTTTCTTTGTCTCATTCTTATTCTCTACAAGTTTGGCTTGTAATAGTACCCTTAGTAGTGACCTTGGGCTATCAAGAGAAAATTCCTGGTTCACTCCAGTGCCAGTGGTCCCAGGAGAGGACCTTGGCCTGGTCACACCAGCATGACAGTAGCACTGAATGGGTTAAGAGACTGAAGAATTTGTCCATGAAGGAGAGTTCTGGATTAATGGCACTTGACATAATGTGGGCTTGATGGGGTTTCACCCAGTATAATAAAATTTGTATTATTAGTAATATAGTCAGATTAATGACATTCAGAATAAGGAGAATTGGCTCATTGTGTTGGAAGGCAATGAAGGCGGAGATGCAGACGGAATTGCTGACAATCCTCCAGAGGGCATCACAGCAGGTCCTTGGTCATCCTCGTCCCAATAGGCATCCTCTGGTGGACCTCCTTGAAACTCTGTTTGAAATCTTCCTTCGCATCGTGCAACTGCATCAGGTCATCATCGAAGCACTTGATTCAATTGGCGACAGGCAGGATGTGAAGTCTCAATCCTACTCTCTAGATGATGTGTGGTCACGTATTCAAGCAGTGGTAAGTTGCTGAATTGTATTATTCCATGGTATTGTGGAGCTTTTTTTTTTCTCCATGTTATGAGTGCTGGATGTCAATTGTATTTTCAGACGCAGCTTCTGTTGGCAGACTACTTAGATACCCAGAAGATCATAGGACACCAGATGTTGAAGGGAAGCCCAAGTACTGCTATCAGTGCCTCACAACCTGCTTCATCTCAGATTGGTGCTCCTTACCCTGACCTCAAGCTCTTCTTTGCCCGAAAGAAACCGCCTCCCCAGTAAGTCAGGAGTCATTTTCCCTTGTAGGGGTTTCCCAGATGAGGACTGGAGCAATAGAAGAGTGCAATGAAAGGTTTTGAGTTTACATCTGATTTAATCAATTAATGATTGTAAAATGGGGGCATATTAGAAATTGTAAAAATGTACTGAAAATATGGTAAAAATGTCAGTGGTTCTTATGCCTGAGGCTCAACTAATGGGCTTCTAATATTAAGGTAATATATATCCCAGCATCATACTAAAAATTAGAGTCACATTAGTTCAGATTTGTGCATGTGGTTTGCTGGGGCCTCCTAATTATGGCAGATCCTGATATCTTGTATTCAGGGCTGATCATATGAACTTGAAAGACATCTCTTTACCCTTTATACCCATATTATAGGGAACATGAAATTATGCTGATGGTTTCCTGTGACCTCCTTTTTCATGCCTTGAAAGAGTAGAGGTGAGGGATAGAGGTGCTAGAAGGCAATCATTTACTGTTTAATAATCCATGAATGCCATAAATGTATGGGTAACTGTGGATTATCATCTTTTTTGTGATGCACAAGATGATTATGCATGAAAGCAACCCCTGATTAGTAGCCCACAGTATTGGGTGATATCTCAGGATATGGAGGATTTACAGGAAGAATTCACCTCTCCGTTGTTCACAGGACATTCTATGGGTCCCTGTTTTCATTTGAACACTCCACTTCGGCACTGCACATGCTGGCGATTCAAGAAGAGCAGAAGGCTATGTCATCTGGGAAGACAGCTCGCAATGCTCAGCCTTTGCACATTTCAAATGGCTTGGATCCTCACAAGACTCTGGTTTGTCACCCATCTCCAAGGAACATTGTTCCCTGCTTTCAAATCCTGATGAATCTCATCTCGATCATCAATCAAGACACCAACCTTCCTTCTAGGTATGGTTCTTATGTCTTCATTGGGATTGACAAATGGCCTTCTTGTATGAGTGCACACATGGTCTCTCAATTTACATTGACAGCATGCCTTGCACCCTTCATGTCTTCCTTGTGGACTACCTAAGTGACAAATTTGTGGGAAAAACACAATTGGAGATAGAGGCCAGCATTGATGCTGCCATCAAGAGCTCAGATGCATGGAAAGCAGATGTGTCATCAGACATGGCCAAGTCCCTGGGACTTCAGCGCCCTATACTAAAGGTGAGGCTTCTCATTTAATGTAGGGCTCTACAAGCTTGACAGTGTTTGTATTTGAAGTTTCCCTCTGCCTGCAGAGCACATTGGAGGTTCTGGAGGGGGTCAAGGAACTGGTCACTCTGATGCAGAGCATCCCTATATATGCTGAGGAGTTCCTCACTATCTTGAAGAAGACAATCTTCACCTACAAGGAAACATGTCACTCTGCTTACCGGGGGATCGTCCAGCCTGATTCAGAAGACAAGCGCATAATCTCAGCCACCAAAGCGAGGGATCAGGATATTGCCGACTTCCTCAAGTTGGTGACGAGCTCTGATTGTGAGGCCCATAGGTATCAATTGAGAACCCACAAAATTGTGTTGTCTTGTGCAGGTCTCTCCCTCACTGGGCAAGCATCAAGGAGGAAGACAAAGCAGTCAAGGTATCTGCAAGGGATCTTCAAGCCCAGAACCATAAGGAAGCAGAAATCCTAATTGGGTATCTGGCTGATGCAACAATTCCTGCACATGAGATTTTGTCTGATCCTCTCCAGCTGAAGAGTCTTGCTCAGCTTAATGAATCCATGGTATGTCTAGTGTCTACATAGATGCCTGCATTTTAGATTCACCCACCAACCCATTCTCAAGTCTCAGTCTATCTCTCCCCCTTCTTCTAGGAATGGTTTTACAAAAGTGTGAAAGAGCTGGTCTTCAAGTTGTGTCCAAAGCCCAACAAGAAACAGCAGCAGCAGCAGCAGCAGCTATCACCATGGCAGCACGGAGAAGCAGAGACGACAGGGAGACCCTCTCCTACGATGAGGACGCCGAGTCCCAAGCCCTCCCCACGTAAAGACCGACAGCTGACATCAACCCCCAAGAAGGATCAGAGGAGAGATGAGAGAAAAGAAGTAATAAGGAACCATCTATACAAAGCTAGTGCATCCCTCAATAAGTCCAATCCCGTTCAGGCTTGTGAGTTGACTTTGTATCTTTGTTTTAGACAATCCAGGGATCTGTCTTCCACATGAACTTTGCTTGAATTGTAACTATGAGATGAATGAGATTGAGTGTGAGGGAAAAATCAATCCCAGTAGTTGCAAATTAATGAAAATTCTGTTGTAGCTGGACTTGTTGGGAGCAGTTTGAAGTCCACAGGTGGATCGGTGGGGATCCCCAAAGAAATAGAGCAGTCCATCCTGGACCTCCTGACCCCAGCATACGACTTTCAATACATGGCAGACGTCTGCCTCTTCGTTCTTCACTTGGAGGTCTGTCATCTCTGAACAAGGAATTTAATCCTGAGGCAGTGTTTGATTGCTGCAGCAGAAATGCAAATGAGTTGTTCCATGTCAAGTGGTCCAATTTTCACAAAGTTGGTTGGGATTTAGCCATTAAAAATCATGTGTATGAGAAACAGATGAATCCAACATTTCAACTGTCTTGGGCAAACGGTCTTTGAGATATGTCCCATGAAAGTTTGAGGGAGAATGGTAAGGTGACCTCTCAAACAAATGCAATATCTCCCAAACTACTTCAGCTAAAAATATGATTAATAGCTCATTTCAAAGTGAGTAACCTGGCTTCTCTAACTTTTTCTACAGGTTCTTCTGTGCCTTAATTAGACAAAAGTTACAATTTTATGAAATTCATGAAATATTCACATTTTCAACCCTAAAAAATTCACAGACTTCAAATTGAACCACTTTGTTGCATGACATGCCATAAATGTATTTATTTGATATGATTACTTTTTCTTTGTTAAACAATTTTTAATGAAACTAGTTTTTTTTTTTTTGTAGGCCATCTCAGTTTTGTATTCAGCCAAGCCACAAAAAAATGAGAAAGATTTTGAAGTGAAATTCTCATGCATTATTTTCCTTTTTTTCCAGGTGAGAGTACACGTCTTCTACTACTTAATGCCTTTGGCCCAGTCAGGGACGTGGGCCCCGACCTCGGACCGACAGGACGTGGACCCGGAGATCCTCCGGCTCAACAAGGACATCTACAGCCTCCAGGATGCGCTCGCTCCCACGCTTCAGCAACAGAAGCTCCAGGTCTCATACTCAAAAAGAGGTAATGTGCTGAAGGTTGACCGTATCTAAAGTGAAGGTTTGGGTGCGTTGCAGTACGTGTTTGATGGCCTCGGTCACCTGATGTCGAGCGTGCTCATCAACTGCCTCAGGCACATCCGTCGTATCAACGAGAACGGAGTGAAGCGTATGTGTCGCAACATCTTCGCCCTTCAGCAGAACCTAACGTCCATCATGCACACGCGCGAGGTTGCTCTGGACCAAGCCAGACAGTACTACGAACTCCTTTACTATACGCCGACGGTGAGGTCGACGATCTCGTGCGATTTTTTTTTGCCGTCGAAGGAAGGTCGAGAGGATTGTCGATTACTGATGCCGATTATGAATCGTGCAGGATATCCTGAATGGGATCTTGGAGAAAGGGGCTCAGTTCTCCGAGACGGAATATCTGAACGTGCTGACCCTGATCCATCAGAGCAAGCTTCCGGGCTGCGAGGACGAAGCCCATTTGAGGCGATACAAGGAGCGCCTATCGGACATCTTGGGGGATCTGGGAGTGACCGTCTAGCAGTGCCTTAGGCTTTCATTGGGTGCCTTTTTGTGACCATCGATTGCTTCTCTCATGCCAATCGTCCAACCATCCCATCATTTTATTATATTTTGATTATTTAGTTTATCATCAAATAAAAGCAGAGTTTTATTGACGGCAGATGTCAGTTGTGTGTGAAAGCAAAAACTCTCCTCAGAGCAAGAATGATTCTTCTTGCTTGACAGACGATTTTGAGGGCTACTACCAGGGTTTTATCTTTCAGAAAACAGAGAGTGTTTTATTCTGTCAACTCGAGTTTCTCCTGGCTTACATTAAAATTTAGATGAAAAAAAAAAATTTCAGTTCTCTTTGCAATTCACTTCTCTTTGCGCCTTCAAAGTGGAACCATAATCATTCAGGCCTCAGAAACCACTTATGTCTTAGCAATCGGTACGAGAATGAATGGATTTGCAATGAGAATTGTACTAGCAAAGTAGGCTGACGGGCCGCGCGAAAATCACAAAACGACACCGAGGACAGGGATTTCCGGTTCGGCGCAAAAGAAAGGTCTGAATATTTTACAGGTCTTGGGGGCTCGAAGCCCGCTCGACTGACTCCTGTCCCGAAGAGGGAAACTTCCTCGATGACCGTAGGGATCGATCGAGTCGAAGGCGATTCGCAAGCCCCTTGAGTGTTACCGCGATGCAATGCGAGGGCTTCTGCCTTGGTCGGTTGGGGGGGTCGTCGCGGTGCTCGTCGCCGCCTTGGTGTGGAAGGAACCCGAATGCGTGGAGGACGCGGGGGTCGCTCCGAGGCCCAGGCCGCCCGTCGACGTCGTGACGGAGATCTGGGGGAAGGCGGCGATCGGGCACTTCCTCTGGGAGCACGTGCTGAATGCGTCGCTCGAGGAGAGGGAAGACGGGCTGTGGACGTTCGGGGCGAGGGGGTTCGGTCGCGACCTCCTCAAGTTCCGGTCGGGCCCGAAGGTCATCCCGGGTCACGTCCCGGTTCACGCCGTGGAGCGGCTCGTGCTCGTCCTCAACGGGCGGACGGAGGAGAAGCGCGAGGCGGCGCGGCGGTGGCTCTCCTTCCTCGAGTCCCTGCCGAATCTGAAGAGGACGGGGGCGGTCGTGCTCGGGAACGAGTCCTGCGAGAATTCCTGGCTCGCGCCTCACCTTCGGTCGAACGGAGGGAGGTTGGACTTCGTTTTTCTGGTCTACGACTCCAGGATGGTCGACGGCGAGAGCGTGTTCCAGTGGCCTCTGGGCGTTGCCACGTGAGTTGCTTCCCGCTGATCGTCGTTCTCTCGGCATTCCCGGGATCGAAAGTGGTGGAATCTCGCGAAAAGGTATCGAGGCTTCCCCAAGAGATGCATTTCTTCGGGAGAGCAGCTCGAGAGGCGCCGGAAGTTCTTCGCCAACTTCATCGGGACGGTGTACGAGAATTCCTCGAGGGAAGTCCTCGTGGAAGTCGCTTCCGAGTCACCAGAAGACGTATTCCTTCACATTAGGGAAAAGTGAGACTCCTAGACTCTCGAATGAAACCTTCGAGTCCCATATCCTTGAAAATTGTCGTTTCTCACACCTGATCCCTTTCCTCCGATACCCTGTATCACGTCGAAATGAAGAGAGCCCCGAATCCCCATTCCAGCTGGGAACCCGAGGAGTCCGAGGAAACCCTGACCCTGTACGTGAAGACCCTGCAGTCCTCCCACCTGACCCTCTGCCCCTCCGGCACCAACCCCGAGAGCTACCGCATCTACGAGGCCCTGTCCTGCGGCAGCATCCCCGTCGTGGAGGACCCTCGCCCCGGCGGCGACTGCGACGACTCCCCCCTCCGCCTGCTCAAGGCCCACGGCGCCCCGGTCGTCTGGATCCGCGACTGGAGGCGCCTCCCCGACCTCTTCGGGAGAGAGAGACTGAAATCCGAGGAGCGGCGGCGAGAGGACCGTCGCCGGGTCTACTCCTGGTATCGGGGATTCCTGAGTCGGATGAAAGCTGTTTTTCTCGAGACGATCAGGAATAAACTTCATTGAATCCGCTGGGTTTTTGTGCCTTACTCGACCCTTTCGATGCTGCGATCGAATCGAATCGAGCCTGGAGATGGTGTGCTTCTTACCTGAGATTTTTTTGGGTCATCTGAACCAGTCCGGTTTAGACTTACACTAAGCTAAATGAGGGAACGTACAGTGCATGTATTTAGCCTAAGTTGGGCTCCACAATATTGCACCAAAAGCGAAAAGCTCAGCACAGGAAGGCATAAAGTACAAGAATGTAACATTGAAAGGGTTAAAGGTTTCATGTATTTTTTCAACTAGATATCATCCTGTGCAGTGCAGCCCAGAAGAAAGGTTTCTGGGCAATCGATTGCTTTTATGCAATAGTTGCCATATGTTTTGTCGATTCGCCTTCACTGAAGGGAAAAGGCATCGATGTGATGCCATCAAAAGTCATCGTGGCGAATCAAAAGCCAACCGAACATTCAAACCACGAGCAACGACGCCACGCGACCTTTTTTTTTTTTACCTCGGTTATGTCGGCCTGTATTGACATTGGGAAGTGCCATCATCTGTTGGGATGTTGCACTGGAGTCTCGCAACATCAACTACCTGAAAAGAAGGAAAATAATATTTTAGTCGAGGCACAACAATTGTCATTTATTGGCTTTGTTAGCCGAGATAAACAATTGTATTGCCGATATCAGGAATCCTTGTGCACGCGGTAGACCGTCACAGTGTCAAAGGTCAATGCCGATGCCGACAATTGAGACCAACAAGTCCCTTATGACACCGTGTGAGGCTGACTCGTTGAAAGTTCCCAGTCAGCGCTAGCACGAATTCCATGACTCTCTAAAGGATTTTCCTCGTAGCTAGAGCAACCGATTCGATAGAGAACTCTCGCCTGTGCCGCTTCTCGCTGCGCTCAATCCGTTGCTGTTGCATCAGTGGTAGATCCTGTTTGTCCGCCAAAGTTTCCGCTTGAAGAAGAGAAGCTTAATCAAACTTCTCTTGGGGCATTATGTCCGGGCACTATGTCCCCAGAGTCGTCGCTCTACGGTGACGAGACGGAAGGTTTCTCCTCTTGGTTAGTCGAAAGAGACATCCTTTTGGACCAGAGCGTATGCAAACCCAGCATTAACCTTATCAGTGAACGAAAGTGTATTTATGAGGCTGACTCAAGGAAAATTCCATGAAAGTGGTGTTTTTTTTTTGTTTTCTTGTCGGCCTTTCCACTCGTCTTGGGGGGCATGCTTGCTCGCGTCACGGGCGTCAGTCTGACTGACAGGTGCCAGCTGTCAAGAACATCATCAGGCTCCCTGCTTTCCCAGATAATTAAGTAATTGAGTTTGAGTAAGGCCATGGAGAGAAAGGCTGGGAGAAGTTGAGTTGCAAGAGTGAGAGTACAAGGAGAGAGTTTTAGCTTCACATGATCGGCGAAGATGAGGGCGCCGTTGCAGGGCAGGGCAGGGCCCTGTTGCTGGGAAGGAAGCATGGATTACAGACATGATGGGTACCGTTGCAGGGGTGATGACCCTGTTGCTGAAGAGAGAGAGAGACGCAGATAAGATCCGGTGCGACATCAGGAGAGGCGAGCTTACAATTGTAGTGCACGAGTAGAAAGAGAGAGGGGAAGGGACACCAACCACCAAGAATTTGTAAACAGAGGAAGAGAGAGACCTGGTCGAGCGTTCGTAGCGTGAGGACGTGTTGGAGGATACTCTCGAGGTTCTGTCCGCTAAGTCGTGAGTTAGTTGTTGCCTGGCTACTTTGTAGCAGCAGGGCCGGATTAAGGGGGGGGGGACAAAGGGGGCAGTTGCCCCGGGCCTCGCAACTTCTTAATCCGGCCCTGTGTAGCAGTATTCATAAGTTTCCTGATAGCTACCTCCAACTTCACATTAGATCTGTATGAATCAGCTTCAGGTACTGAGGGAAGATGAAAATCGACCCCCATAGAATCAAATTCTGGCTTATAATTATTGTAGAGGACAACAAGGGAGGGCTTTGAAGCCACTTTTTGACTCTCTCAGGTGAAGCACCTGACCGTGGCGAATGGTGAAAGGTCACGATTTGCATGCCACTCTTTGAAAATCTGTATCTCCACAACCCTTGGTCGCAGAAACGTCAAATTTGCGCCATTTTCCTCGCCACTGAACATGTTTAATTACGAGCCCAAAAATTTGCTCATCTCTCTGCTTCCCGAGACGCCGTGGCGCCTTTTGTGAAAATTCGCGTTTCCGCTTCTTCCCTCGCTCATTCTCCGTAGAAACATTGTACTGGAAAAAGCATACTCAAGTTTTTGGAGACTATGCTCGTCCGTCTTCGTGTCAAAGGGCACATTGATTCGTCGATCCGTTTTCGATGATATACCTCAAAATCCCACTATTTTTCCATAGTACCCCAGATTCATGGTCATTTCTCGAGAACGAGAGCGAATCTAAAAAAAATCAACTCTCGAATCTGTGGGAAAGCCTCTTGGGAAGCTTCAGAACCATTTTCAAGCGAATCCGTTCATCCACCTCAGATCCTTCACGATTTTACTGAACCGATGTTTGAAATTTTACGGCATGTCAGCTATATTATGTGCTGTTTCCCCTCTCTAAGCATGAGGATTCCCAAATAACTTACCATAAATTGTAGGGATATGTATAAGAATTTGATTGACACCAAATCTGTGAAATTCATTACACTCATTAGGAGATAATATTTTAAACAGAATCGGTAGGAAAATTTACGCCGAGCCAGCCGGCTGTTCCCGGTTCCGGATTCCCCCCCACCCCTCTCCACTCACGCGCCCTCTCCCTCCCTCGCTCAATCCTCTCGCACCTACTCCTTCCTTCTTCCCCTTCCCCCGAGTCTCTCTGCCAGGACGTGCCTGGCACCCGCCTTATTGTCTCCTGTCTCGCCGTCTCGACGNCACTATCTCTCGTCGCACATGTCCTCATCGTAAATGACTGAACGTCTGAGTGACTGACGCTGATTTTACCAATGTTACAGATATGAAGGAAAGATGAAATTTGGCAAACGACTAGTTTTTACCGTACAGACTTCTGGAAAATCCAACATTAAATGCCCTGGGGCGCATTTTTTTTAGATTGAGGCACGTTCTTAAAATTTCTTTGAGATATACCGTAGATCACCCACCCCTCCTGCGCCTTCGTTTAAAGAGGATCAGAATTGCAAGGTAAGCTAGATTGGCACTTTCGTGTTTGTATTTCGAATCACAAATGTCATGATCGTTATTTTCTTCCCGTTGCCAAAGTCCATTGAGTAATTCCATTATAATCCCGATTAAGTTTCATTAATAAATGCCTGGTTGCTGGTTTGAGGTTTCAAGATTCATGCGGGGATGATTATAGGTATTTCTGCCAGGCATCCCATGTCAAGGTCAAACGTTTCAAATCCATATCCATATCATAGATCCACACACTCTAAGAGGTGTTGGTCTGAAGATAGACCTACCCCTCTTAAAGTTACCCACAGAACCAAAAAGCTTGGTCCATCAATGGCCCGTGCAGGGCATGCTCGGCAGATCATCGGCATTGGCACCCATGTTTGGCCCATTACAGGCTCTAGCTTGGCTAGCCATTTTCGGCACTTCATTGGTGGAGGACATAAGCCCTTTCTTGCCACTAAGTTGGTTCCCCTTTATTGGCTTAACATTGCCAAACGACACAGGCCCGTTCATGGGTCTAGTCTGGTGAAAAAAACGCTTTCGGCCGAAAGTTGGTGTGAAACCCAAACGCTTTGTGTATTTACCTTCCCGATCTGGCGAAGGTGTTCTTGAACACTCGACCATGAAGAATTAAGTTTTCTGCAGATAGTTGGATGGTTTGAGCGGGGTCTGACTCAACCTGCGACCTCAGAAGATCGTTCTTCAGCTCAGTCTTGGTCGAGCGTTCGTAGCGTGAGGACGTGTTGGAGGATACTCTCGAGGTTCTGTCCGCTAAGTCGTGAGTTAGTTGTTGCCTGGCTATTTTGTAGCAGCAGGGCCGGATTAAGGGGGGGGGGACAAAGGGGGCAGTTGCCCCGGGCCTCGCAACTTCTTAATCCGGCCCTGTGTAGCAGTATTCATAAGTTTCCTGATAGCTACCTCCAACTTCACATTAGATCTGTATGAATCAGCTTCAGGTACTGAGGGAAGATGAAAATCGACCCCCATAGAATCAAATTCTGGCTTATAATTATTGTAGAGGACAACAAGGGAGGGCTTTGAAGCCACTTTTTGACTCTCTCAGGTGAAGCACCTGACCGTGGCGAATGGTGAAAGGTCACGATTTGCATGCCACTCTTTGAAAATCTGTATCTCCACAACCCTTGGTCGCAGAAACGTCAAATTTGCGCCATTTTTCTCGCCACTGAACATGTTTAATTACGAGCCCAAAAATTTGCTCATCTCTCTGCTTCCCGAGACGCCGTGGCGCCTTTTGTGAAAATTCGCGTTTCCGCTTCTTCCCTCGCTCATTCTCCGTAGAAACATTGTACTGGAAAAAGCATACTCAAGTTTTTGGAGACTATGCTCGTCCGTCTTCGTGTCAAAGGGCACATTGATTCGTCGATCCGTTTTCGATGATATACCTCAAAATCCCACTATTTTTCCATAGTACCCCAGATTCATGGTCATTTCTCGAGAACGAGAGCGAATCTAAAAAAAATCAACTCTCGAATCTGTGGGAAAGCCTCTTGGGAAGCTTCAGAACCATTTTCAAGCGAATCCGTTCATCCACCTCAGATCCTTCACGATTTTACTGAACCGATGTTTGAAATTTTACGGCATGTCAGCTATATTATGTGCTGTTTCCCCTCTCTAAGCATGAGGATTCCCAAATAACTTACCATAAATTGTAGGGATATGTATAAGAATTTGATTGACACCAAATCTGTGAAATTCATTACACTCATTAGGAGATAATATTTTAAACAGAATCGGTAGGAAAATTTACGCCGAGCCAGCCGGCTGTTCCCGGTTCCGGATTCCCCCCCACCCCTCTCCACTCACGCGCCCTCTCCCTCCCTCGCTCAATCCTCTCGCACCTACTCCTTCCTTCTTCCCCTTCCCCCGAGTCTCTCTGCCAGGACGTGCCTGGCACCCGCCTTATTGTCTCCTGTCTCGCCGTCTCGACGTGTGAATGCGTGGACGTTACAAGACATAGGCCTAACTCTTCCGTCCCCTCTACTTCGTCGCTTTTTTAAATATTCCCATTCATGATGCTATGTACCGAATTACTCTTTCGTCTTCACTGGTTCACGCTTTCTTTGTGTGAACCCTTCATACGTCAAGTTTTAAGAATGATATATCGATTCAACTACAAGGAATACGTCCGCGTGGAAGGGTCTGTCTCTTTTTGATCCCTTTCCCTCGCTCGTCTCCCTTGATCATGTCGTGCAATGTCTTGTATGTTCATCACCGAGTCATTGTTAGGGCTGCCACATTTGACTTAAGGTACTACGGGAACATAAAAATCGACTCCCCTTGATCAAAATTCCGCTCTATAATTGTTGTGAGCGTTTTCAAGAAAGGGCCTTGGAGTCGATTGCTGGCTCTCTCAGGTCACCCCCTGTGGTCACCTGGAAAGGCGATGTAGGTGTTATCTGGTTATTCCATCACACCATTGACTGAGGAAAGCAGCTCGTGATCGTAGACGATGAAAGAGGCATGCAGGAGAAACGCAGTCGATTGCTGCATGATACTTCAACATGGCCTCAGTCAAATCGTTCTTGGTCAGAGGAGACTCAACACATTCGCGCATGATTCGGCATAGTCGTTTCGAAATATATTGTCCTCGTTCTGAGGAGACTCGGTTCATAGGGTTGAACTAATTCCTTTTCCCGATTAGGTCTTTTTACCAAGTCTCGGAGATGCAAAATATTGTGACTGATGAGAATGGGATATTGTAGTGTTTGAGTGGCTTTTGGTCCCTGAGAGCGGGGCAACACTGGGGAATGCCGGCATGGCCGGAAGCGAGAAAAGGAATAGAGGAAGGCGTGCTGCTTGGGCATGGCGGAGGGCAGGTCGGCTCGGCCTCGGCGAGGGTCGTGGTGCAGCCCGTTGCATTGATCGGGCCGGGACCGGATTTGGGTTTTCGCCTTCTGGATCAGGCTGAAGCTCCTCCCAACGCGTCTCACTGATTGGACTGTGATGGGACTGGTTGTTTCTCCCCACCTGCACGCCGCTTCGTCTATATTTTATTTCCTTTTATATTTTATATCCTATTGGCCTTGAATGTATTGGCTTGCCTTCTGTGGCATTGTGTTGTTAACCCCCCCTTGAGTGGCCCTTTTTACTATTTATCTTTTATAGGCCTAAGCTTTATTGTCTTTTATAAAAGCTCCTTTGAAAGTTTTAAGTAGATATTATCAGGCTTAGAGAGGGACTGATCTTATATTGAACCACGCCCTCGGTGCAAGTGAGATTCCAACGACACACCTGGAATGGGCCACCCACATGGGTTGGCTGGGTAGGCGTCACAATATTAGAGTGCTGCTAGAGAGAGAGAGAGAGAGATGACATAGATAGGGGAGGCATCTACGAAGAGAAGTATACAACTGTGGTGTGGTACCAGAATGAGAGAGAGAGGGAGATGGAGACATGAATCACTGACATTTAGATCAAGGAGGTGAGAGCAGAGAGTGATAGAGAGAAGATACAGAGAGGAGTTGGGTTGCTCTTGCTGGGCGGGACAAGTGCGAAGGGTACTGTTGGAAGGCGGTGGCTCTAGCTACATGGAAGATCCTTAATGAGTCATGGGATTCAAGTCACAACTTCCATGGAACTCTCCTTGAGTCAGCCTCACGTGGCATCATAAGGGACACCCCTGATAGTGGAGCTATGCGTAGGGTTGGGGAGTCTATCTAGCCTCAACCCCCCCCCCCCCCCCATCACGCCTATTCATGTCATCGCCTTTTTCTCTCTCTCTCTCTCCTCAGCAACAGGGCATTCATTTAAAGAGGATCAGAATTGCAAGGTAAGCTAGATTGGCACTTTCGTGTTTGTATTTCGAATCACAAATGTCATGATCGTTATTTTCTTCTCGTTGCCAAAGTCCATTGAGTAATTCCATTATAATCCCCGATTAAGTTTCATTAATAAATGCCTGGTTGCTGGTTTGAGGTTTCAAGATTCATGCGGGGATGATTATAGGTATTTCTGCCAGGCATCCCATGTCAAGGTCAAACGTTTCAAATCCATATCCATATCATAGATATGGATATAGATTTGAACTTGCAAGTATTAATACTACTAACTTTTGACTTGTGGAACTTATAAATTCCGTGAAAGAGGCTCCAGGAATTCCATCGACATATTGCCGGTAACCAATACTCGCTCCTCTCTTCCAAAAAAAAACCCTTACTCGTCCTAAACTTGATCCTGTGAGACTCCAATTTATCCTGCAATTACTTTTTGAGGAACGGTACCGATGTTACTTTTGACCATATATTGGCAGATTGGGAGAGATGAAACAGACCAGACAGGCCCTCATGGATTCATTTATGAAGTCTACTTCATTTTAAAGTACCCACAATGAAGGAACACAATGAGCAGCAATTGGTACAATTGATGTGACTTACAGGAACAATCTGGATAGGAGAAATGTTGTGAGATCTAGCCATCGGACTTCTACAGCGACTCAAAGCCTCCCTAGTGTCCAGAAACACTGCCCCCTCCGCGACACATACCTCCTTGAACCTGTCGTTAACCCCTTCCGACCTGGACCACGTGATTCCTCCCTTGTCTAGCCTGCTCGGGATCGCGCATACCGTCACCCGCACTCCCGACCTTGCCTTCCGACACGCCCTAATAGCCTGCCTCAGTCTGCCCATGATGAGTTCAGAGCCAGACTTAGGAGTATCGTTGGTCCCTACGTGAAGGACCACCGACACTTCCTCGGCCGACTCGGAGCACACCACCGATCCGATCCTATCCCNAAGGAACGCTCGACCTCGACACGTGATATCGAAATGGGCGAAATCGCCTATTGATATCACTAACTCTCCTGACTCTCCTGACTGACTCTCCTTTGTTATTATATCAGTGGGAGATTCCGCTTCGTCCGCCTAGCTCCGCAACCTGGAATTTACCTTTTCGAAGAAATCTTGTTCTGGCATCTTGTGTCTGTGGACGGACCTCAGACTTTCCTCGAAGGGGACGTAGGTAAAACTAGAATTCCCAAAGAAGGATGAAATATGCCTGTCTGTCACTTACCATTAAGGCCAAGGGTGCGTGGGGGGGGTTTCTAACCCCTCAGCCGCCCCCCCCCCCCCCCCACCATTCCCTTCGCCACTGCCTTTGCCAACGTAATGGGTACTTTGACTTTCAAGAAATTAAATAATATATTGTAATGATGAGTGGTTTTCCATGATTTTATCAATGGAAAGTGGGGTAGGTAATCTAAACTTTTGTGCTAGGCTAGCATACACCACTGAACTAGCTTTTTGGAAAAGCAGAAACACACCAGTATTTCTATGGAAATGACTTACATAAGCTTAGATAGCTATGAGTAAAGTGAAACGGGACATCTGAAGGAGAAATTGTACATTTTCAAGGGGAGGAAGTACTGGGAAATCCTTTCTTTAAGTCTTTCAACATCACCTAGTACACGCACCAATGAGGCATTTTGCATATGATGTTATGTGGATTACTAAATACCCATTCTAGAAAAGAATTTAAATAATAAGACCAGTTTTAATTAGATTGATCAACAAAATTAAGTGAAGGAAGTTATTATCAAGGAATTTCTAAAAAACATATTTAGATGAACTATATTAGATTGGTGCGAATATTAATGCAGATTTTTTTTTGTAACTGGGACCTTCCAGGTATTTATGTCTTCCAAAGTATGCATTGATCGATAGCTAATTCTTGAATCCCAATGAAATTATCTGATACAGACTGTGACTTTATTTCCTCTTTCTCTTTAAATAAGGGTTTTATTTGTACTGGAATTAAATGGAGGAGCACAGTGACATACTAACCCGGGTAACATAGAACATTGAATCAACATTGATTGGATGTAGATTGAGTGCACGAATGTTGAGGGTTGAAGGTGAACATTGTTTCAATGTTGACGGAATGTCGTCACATCACATTGTGGGTTCCAATTGGGGAATATTCGGATTACATGTATTAGATGTGGCATCATTGTTAACCCCTCTTAAAATGACGAAGAGTTGGACCTCTCCAACGGGTTTTCGGATGTACTATCAACCTCCCGCATCATGGTTTCAGTGTTGAAAAAATTAGACTCCTAGACTATTGAATTGTATGCCGTCTATTAATATGTATTTGAATATTGAATTTTTTTTTATTCGGAAACAAATATTTATACCATTTCCAGTTATCCTACGGTCATCGCGGTGTCGTCTTGCTTCCTCTTATGGACGTTATGTTTCTAGGGTAGTGTAGTCTAGGCGTGATCATAATGAAATACCAAGAGCCCTCACTAGATGATATCCATGTTCCCCTATAGCCTCCAATGAAACTACGGATCTGTCACCTTCCATTAAATCGCCTTCTTCCCACTTTCCTCTTTTTCTTACGTAATTAATAAGGCATTTTGAAGACATCCTGCTGGTCCTGACCCCGTTTTACCCCCAGCTAAAGTCTCGTTTTTCTCCATTTCTTACCAGGCGTGACAGAACCTTTTTTGTTACCCCGAATTTGCATCCCTTGACGACCTTGTTCGTGATATTCCACGTGGAAACACTCCTGCCATTTCTAGCCTGTGACAACGGACCCTTCTGAAGACTCGTGTTCTTGGTTCCCTCAATCCAACGCCATCGTAGTGCCGAAGCAGAGACTATTTCGAGCCCCCGGTTCCTAAGGATTCCCTGTAGTACTGGCCAAGGAGACTCAGAAATTACCCCGAGACTTCCAGCTGTGGCTTTTTTTTTTTCTAGTGTTCTTGCATCCCATGCTTAGAATTTAAGCAAGACGGCTTGAGGATACCGGAAGACATGTCGTCCAAGGATCTCCGTAATCATACAAACACATACAGCAAAAGGGGCATCAAATCCAACGTCAATGTGATGGGTGGAATGTTGAACATGGCAGAGAACTGTGATCGACCCACCGAAGCTTGGGCCAGCGGTCCAAAATGCGAGGCTGGCGATTACGATGATAGTAAGCATCGAGGAGGAGCCATATTTGAAAAAAGTGGTGTATATGCCAAGGCGACTACTGGACGGGCAGAAGCTAATTCCTGGATATTCGGAGCGTATGCCGAAGGGCCCTGCGCAGGGGCCGGAGCGGAAATGCGACAACTTCGCGATGATTTTAGCGAATGGTCGACAGAAGACCGTTTAGACCGTGAACCCACATGTCTCACGGAACTAAGCGCTTCCACCGAGTTGAGCTTGGCCAAAGCTGGAGTTGAAGCCGGACCGGTATCGCTTGAACTCAATCCGAATTTGAACACTGGAGCTTCAGTGGCCTTCTGTGGAATCATTCCGGTGAAAGCGTCCGCCAACTTTCTTGGATTCGGCGTAGGCGTGGGAGCTGAGAACTACATCGCTACTCCATTGGGGAAAATCAAGCTCAGCCTTTGGTAAAAGGTCTCTTCCGTCGGTTTGCTATGCAGAAACTTGGGCTTATGGTTAGGGGAAACCGAATTATTTCAAGTTTTCCCTCAGACCTTTAAATTTTGCTTTCAGCTGTTCGTTTTCTACCTTCAGCTTTTTATTTCACGCTGTCGAGTATTCATTTTCTTAATTCGAGGAGCCTGTGTATTGTGCTGTTTCTCTTGGTCTATCATCAGTTTATCACTTTCTACCTTCAGATGTTCATTTTCTGTGTTCATCTTTGAAACTTCTGCCTTTAGATGTCCGTCATCTTCCATTAATCAATCTGACACAATATTGTTTTGTGGCAATTTATAAGTAAAAATAATTTAAAACCAGAAGGTTAATTTCATTTCAAGTTTGATCCAAATGTTTGCTTCCGCTCCTATCTATCCACCATTAAAAACTGAGGATGCGGTTTTTATTAATCCAGGACAATCACACCTTACCTCATGACCTTGTCTGTCCGAAGATGTGAGGCAGAAGCTGCTCTTTGTAGAAGTGTTCAATGATTTCCAGTTTTTTTTTTCATTCGTCCTCACACTGAATACGGGTGATTGATTTATCTTTAGTTGTACAGACGACGAAGTCACAAAACTCTCTCTGGGTTTTAGGAAGTTGTCCTTGAGTTTGATGCCAATGATCATGCGTCGACTTCAAAAGGAACCTTTCATCCAAGTAGAAGTTCTTATCCTTCACAGCTTCTGCATTCGTGAGTTCTCGCGTTTTGTAAGGGCATTTCACTTCTAATAGACCATCCTCTCCAACAAAACCGTCAGGACTGGCCCCCATGAATCCATTTTTCATCAAAGTCCTGTCTGTGTCACTTTTATGTCCTTTTTCTCATACGGATTGCGTGGTCCTCATGCACTTGACTCCATATAATGGCATCTCTCGTACTCAAGTCGTGCCCACCACATAACCTTCAGTAAAGGCGTGGTGGATATGGCTGCCTTCGGACAGCCGAGTATTGCACCAAAATTGCTGGCAGTTATCCTGTCTCTTAGCGAAAAATTCCATATGTGGGATTTTGTCGCTGTCCTGTGGTGTCTCGCTGAAATTTGATGGATTCTCTCAGGAGACAGGCACAAGGCACCGAAGAACTCGGCCGGATCACGTAGATGAAGATTATTAAGGTCTTCCATAGAAGGCACGACGGGAGCCTTGAACTCGGTTTCAGGATGAAGGTACCAGTTTTTCATATGATAGTTCACATTTAGTTATTTCAATTTAGCATGTAAAAAAGTCATGCCTTCTTAAGAAACTTCGTTCTTTGAGGCAACATAGTGACTTTTCACATCTGGGAACAGGGAAATTTGGACGAACGATGGAAGTTCCTCTCCCGAGGGTTTTGGAGGACGCAGCCACATCTGAGGGAGGTCAGTTTTGGAAAAACCTTTCTCACGACCATGGAGGAGAGTGGCAACCATATGGCTTCACATCACTTGGCCCTTTCCACATTCACAGCGAGCTTGTTTAATCCTGAAACCTATTTCATCTGCTATTTCCATTTCCACTCGATAACTTCGGTCGCGCATTGAAACTTGGACGCGACTCCGTAGCTCAAAGTCTCTCAATTCGAAATGAATCACGTTGCCAGCTTCGTACGATAGCTCTCCCCGTTGAAAAGTCTTCTTGTCATCTTCACAGAAGTCGATGATGTTCCTTTTTAGAAATCATTCTCCTGAAAGTACGTGCACCATGAACCGATGAATCGAGAGACTGTGCATCGTTTAGATTGTATGGCGTCGCCGGGTTTATTTTCAGGAAGATGATACTCGTGTAAAAGAAACAAACAAATCGCTGGGAATGAATGGATACAGCACGTCCTTCGTTTTGGCATTCGATTACTTCCTCAGGAGATATAGGATGAAGAAAGACAGTTAAGCATACCCATTTATTTCTTCTCGGATTAAAGTAGGTGTTTAATCTATTTATCCAACATCAAGCAAAATACGGGACTGAAAATTAACGAGACAGTCGCAAACTTGAACTTCGTCCCTAAGGGTCTAATATTACAGGGGAAGTGATGTATCATGGAGAAAGTTTTCACCCTTTGAATCGCCCTTTCAACATGTACCCTGGCTCTGGCTATTTTCCCGGTGAAAAGTGCTTCTTCCCGTGTAAATTGCTTCTTTCCGCGGAGAAACGGCGGTAAATCCAGCGAAACGGCAGGGGGGAGAATGTCATACATGGCGAAGCCTTTATCGGCCAGGATGAAGTCGCCAGATTCGAGATGTGACAACACCCCACAGTGTTTGGTTCGGGCGTCATCACTGACATTCCCAGAGTACACTTCACTCACAAATGTTATTGTTCCATTTGGAGCCACACCTATCAGAAACTTCGCAGTAATTCTTGATTTGTAATTGATGAATGCAGCTTTCTGTGCAGTCTGGCTGGAACGAGGGATGGTTGCCCTTATTTTCCCCGAAACTTGCCGAATTCAGGCAGGGAAAGTAAACGAGATATAGTGCTGAATGTATACATTTATCGTTACTGTTATTAGTTTTCGTATTCTCTGCTCCGGAGAATTGCCCACATCACGCAAAGGAAGACGGTGCTGAGCTGCAGGAGGGAGTAGAATGCTCGCTCACGTGAGAGTTATAATTTTACGTCTCGTGAATATGAACGTACAGCTACGAAACGTATACCACAGGCAAGAAAAGCCTCTGAGCTCCAAATCTTGTCCGAAAAGGATGTTCATGAGACAAGCCGTTATCGAGATGCTTGAGAAAGAAAGAACATCGTCTGAGCTCCCGGGAGAGGTGAGGTTGAAGAAGACCTTACCTTGAGGTGTATCAGACTAAAACGAAAACAGCTAAAAAAAATTTATACCACCCGTTTTGGTATAATCTAGACTACAAATCTTGTCAGAAAGTGATTTTTCGTCAAGAGTGTTATTGTCGAGAAGTGAGGGGGAGAAGGATGGCGTCTGATGGAAAGGGATATTCATGATAGAGGCATTATCCTTTGCGTGCGATTATCTCACTTAAATAGGGTCGAAAAGCCAATATAATTATACCACTGCCTAGGGCAGACGCTGGATTACAAATCTTGTTTGAATGCGATTTTTCGAAAACCGAACCGTTTTCGAGATAACGGAGAAGCGAAGCAGCCCTCCATTGTTGACTAGCACGTGGACTACCACGTGCTCGAACACTAAGCACGTGGCATTGTTTCTCGAACTCAATGGCTCCCCGGCCACAGCCAATCAGAAAGCGCTAGCGTCGTCTGCTCTGGCGCGAAACTTGGACTCCCTTATTGGTGAGACCCGACGGCTTGCACCCATGACCATGCGAGCACGTGTTCGAAGGCCTGCCGACGAATTTGAAAATCTCCGAGGCGTGGGCGCATCAAGGATCGAGGTGGCTCGTCCTTCTATGGATTAAGAAGTTTAGTCTCATTTTCCCGTTTTCGATGAGAAGAACATGCGATAATGAAGACACTCATGGACTCCTTCAACCCCCCAGCCCGGGAAACTTGAGATTTTGTCCCAAGGTAGAGTGAGCGATATCCCGAGGACACGGAACATGTGGTTCCCTTTAATGTCGCTTCCCATAGGGTGAAAAGGAGCAAATTGGATCGTTTGCCTCTCCGCACAATAATTCGTAAATTCCCTTGAAAGCTTGCAGAAAAAGTGGAACGACGTGCAACATAAGACCCAAGATAAGCAAGGCAGGCCTAGAT
Source organism: Darwinula stevensoni (assembly GCA_905338385.1). Taxonomy (NCBI): domain Eukaryota; kingdom Metazoa; phylum Arthropoda; class Ostracoda; order Podocopida; family Darwinulidae; genus Darwinula; species Darwinula stevensoni. The sequence goes on from CAJPEV010000886.1 coordinate 41,017, forward strand.
ATTACGATGAGGCATCCACACGTGCCAGATGATGACCTTGTAGGCCTAACGTTAGGTCTTGCGAGCGTATACGGTAACTGCCCCCCCCCCCCCCCCTTCCCCGCCCCTAAACACCTCAATGTGGCTTTATAATTGAAAAAACGGTGTCTAGTTCGTGGCTCACTTTTGCTCGAAGAACTCTACTTTAAAAGTCTTTTCTTTGGGATGTGTGACCTTGATTGGAAATTGCACATTCATTTGCATGTGATCAGGTGCAACAGTCAGAATGTGTTCTTTCAAATCTTTTTATCAGGGGTTTACAGTGTCAGGGCCCTGAGAGCAGCAGGGAATATTGGGGAAAATTGTTCATAATCACATGCTGGTTACCCTTGACTGTAAAGCTGGTATGCTACCATACTCTTTGATCAAGAAGAGTGATATATCTATATTCACAGTTTTGACATAAAGGGCAGACATGCAAAGCGTGCTTGACTCATGAGATGAGAAATCATTGACCACAGGCATGAGGGGAAAGGATGAAAGACACTGGATGGAATTCACACAATGTAGATATAAGTCCAGGAGCTGCCAGGATGCCATTTGATGTATGCCATCCAAGGAGTGGGAGGTTTGCCACCAGATATTCAGTGTGTTCCCATAGACACTCAAGTCATCCTGAACCTTTAGTACAAAATTGATGAATTATTGAACTTGAATGTGTCACAGATGAGGGAGGGAAGACTCTCATATCTCTGACTCCCACTTGTGTGAGGCCAGGGGACATTAGGATAGCATTGAATCTATTAAGTCCATGATGATAGCACCAATGCTCATCCAGACAGCTTGCTGTGTGTCTTCCCTATATGTTGACCTGCTCAGCCTTGTGACCTTCATTCAGTGATCCTGAACCTTTTCTGATTACTTTTAGGATTAATTATCTTTCAGGTGTTGTAGACAAGATGACCAGACTTCACTGAGGCAGGTTGTGACTTCCTATGACCATCTGAGACAGCAAGGACTGCAAACCCAACACAAATCAGATTGTTTCCTTCAGGTGATGATTGTAGGTGTGTTTGAGTGTTTTATATGGCCATTGCTTACCTCATTGACCATGACTGAGTATTCACCTCTGCCAAGTTTTGCTGAGGTCATTGTCCACCAAGGCCATTAAACATCTGTTTATTCTTTAATTTGCTCTCCTTCAGCATCTTTCGATATATATAGGCCTATTTATTTAATTATTTTATATTAAGTCTCTAAAGTGATGCTTCAATTACAGTAATAGTTTATTCATTTTCTGGGAGGTTTAATTCAATGTCTAAAAAATGAAACTTATAGCAAAGTAAAACACCCTACACATATCAGCAAAATCCTATTAAATTAAAGAATTTGGTTGAAAAGAAGGGGAAGAAAAGTCAAAAGGTCATGTTTTGACTACTGACATATTTTTGTCACTTTCCCTTGATATGTGCCCAAGGGAAAGAATATAGGCTCATTGGGTGTACTGGATCAACTGGAGATGTGGAAAGAGAAAGCTTGCAGATGGGGTTACAGAGAGTGGCTTCAAAGGGAGAAGGAATGTGTCTCCACAGGAGACTGATTCTGCGTGGTAATCGAAGAAGGCCATGCCTGGCATCAGGACTCCTTCTCTGATTGGGAGGAAAACCTCTTGCTTCTGCCAACCTGCTTTGCTGTGGTTTTTGGACAGTATGTGTATCTGCTTTTCATCTTAACTGCTGAAAGAGAATCAGTGTAAAGGTTAACTCTACATTGATATGTTGATTCCAGGATTTGTGTAAGATTCCATTGATGGTGAACAGAATTCAGCAAGGAACTTCATTTTTTCAGTGAAATACTGAGCAGTCAAATGCCAAGTCTCTCTCTGGTTCATCTCATGTATGAGATCCCTTTTTTGTGAATTACTTTGACAGCTGGTCCTGCCTGATCCAAGTCATTGCCAACTGACTTCTAGGGACACAGTTTGCCTGAGACCATGACAAGCAAAGGATGTCCCAATCACAAGTTTGGAGTTTGAGAGCCCTTACTATAAAAGACACATCCATCAGCAAGATGGTTCCTGGCCTATGAAACAAGTAAGGTTCTGGTTGATCTCTGTTTTCATTCCTGATGTACTTGTCTGGGTAGCTGACAATATATCAGATATCATCAGTTGGACTTTAACAGTTCATGAAGCCCTGTGTATCTCCATCCTAACCAGGGTTTCTCTGTTTCACTACCCTAAGGAGAGGAGCCTTCATATCCAAATCTTTTGTGGGTTGATCATTGGCTAGTTTAAGATATAGACTGACTGAAGCAGGAGAGGGGTGAGCCACTCTGGTACCCAGGCCATTGCATGACATGAGAAATTCCTTTTGCCTCAGACTTTGAGGAAAGTGGTGCTGTTGTCATGGCATGCAGGAGAACATCCCATGTAAATCCATAGATGTCTTGGGAGTGCTTTTTCTCATTGAAATCTCAACTTCAGGTCCAGTAATCGGCCATCATCTCTTTCCAGATACCTGCATACTTGGAACTATGGGAACCTCTCATCCTGAAATCAGTCAGCACTCAGCTGTGTGTCTTTCTTGGTGGGAATCTGTCCTGTTCAGTATCACAGCAGGAGAGACATGAAGATGAATACTAGCAAAATTCAGAAAAAAGAGGTTTTCTCAAATTCTGCTTTGAGAAGAGTGTGAGAGTTCAGAGTATGCAGTCATAGGGGAATGAATGATCACTGGATCTGGCATTGAGATGTCAACCTCTGTGACAACTGCAAGACTTCCCACAACTGGATATGAGGTTAGTGGAATCTTTCACTTGTGGTCTTTTGATCATGATTTTGAGCAGGAATAGAAAGGGCATTCTTTGTGGCAAGTTGACAGAAACAAAATATTTATTTTATAGTTACAAGGAAAGTACTTGGGGGTATGGGTTTACAGTCAATATCAGATCTCAGTATACTGATGATAATGCAAAAATAATTTGAGAATAGGGAAAAGCTATCTCACATTGGTAGGGTCCCTAATATCAGTTCATTGCACTCCAAGACTCTCTCGGAGACATATACCCGTAACGGGATGGTGGGGCTTGTGCAACCCATGCTGTTTGTAACCAGTGAGAGAGGGACATTACACCATAGTGCATTAGATGGATGCATCAAGGGGACTGGGTGTTGGTGGCATAGTGACATCCAAAACTGAATGACTGCCAGCTGCACAAACAGGAGGGTCTGGAAGAAATAGTGGAAAGGGAAATTGGACAGGTGCTTATGATGTCAGTGTAGAAAGTGGGGGAGATCCTTCCCTCTTTAATGGTTACATCATAGGTAGCAGGTGTGAGGAGGACTCTATGATAAGACTTTAGAAGTGAAGTAGATGGTCTCTGATTTCCTAACTGTTCAACCAACAGGAATCTTGTTGGGTACTTTGGCAGTAGACTTCTATGTGGTGGAACTGACTCTTATTGTTGATACATCCTGTGCTAACCTTGGACTTGGTTGAGCATAATTCAATGTTCCAGGAACTCAGTAGCCAGAGGCTAGGGAAGGGCAAGAGTGACATCCTCTCAGGCTCCACTAGGAACTCATGACGTGGATGGAATGAAGCAGATGAGAGGCACATGTCTTTCTATCTTGTACTTTACTATGCAGACATTCCTAGCTCTGGCACATCTCATGCTGGGCTCATGTGGAAAATTTGTACATTCTCAAGTTAGACTAGAGTAAGTGTTCAGGTAATGTTGGTACCATTTCTCTTTGAGTGGCTGAGGTGATGATTGGACCCATCCCCCCCCCCCCACCTTGGCAACTTCATGAGTCCTGAGCCAGTGGCTTGCCTCGATTCACATTCCTTCGTTTCCTCCTTCATGGTTGATCCAGTTCTTCCTGTGAACTCTTGTCATCTCTCATGTGAACTATTCCAAGAGGAGTGACAGGTGATATTGCTGAGGTCAACATTTGGGACTGTTGATTTCCCCTTACTCTTTTAACCTATTAAGGCCTGAGTTCTTTTCGACAAAAAAAAAGGCGAGTATGTTTGTGGGGTACAATACATCCCTTTCCAAGGAAGGATACTTGTAATCTGTGATGATAGACAGGCAGGAACGAAGATTATGTAGTCAACTGCAAACAACCTGTCAATTATGACAAGCCATATCAGTCCTTGAAGTAGGAGAGAGAAGTTAGCACATTAAATTTTAAACCATACATGTACGGTCAGAGTCCTTAACAGGTTTATCCCCCAATTGTTTCTCCTTCCCACTTTTCTCTATTTTAAGTGTTGATTTATTTTCCATATCCACTAATGTCACATCATGAACTAGCTTGTACACACATGGGACAAGTGCCTTAGTGTGCAGGAAGATCACATGGAATGAATAAATCTAAAGGATTGTCATCTACCTTCACATTCTTGTCTGTAATTTCATTTTGTGACTTACTTTTTAAGTGACCCTCATGTATGCTTTATATTCTGAGGGGCATGGCACCACTCTCCCTGGCATTCTCCCTTGTTCCGACGAGGAAGTCGTGGGTGAGCCGAGAGAGAAGCACCGAGAAGAGAGGGCATGTGGATGTGCCCTGGCAATGCCAGCTGCTGTGGCATGATGCATTCCTGTCTTCCCAATGTCTCCATCCTGGATCCGATCTGCATTCTCCACCTTGTAGTGCCCTGATGTTTACCCTGTTCGGCCAGCAATCCTTGGTTTTCTCTTCAGAAAGGTACGGGGGGAACAGCAGCTGGTTGCATTCCTTTTTATTTTCTTTTTATCCTTAGCTTTACACACTAGCCCTCCAATTTGTTTAATTTCGCATTCAGAGGCAAAATATGGAGGCGTGGACAGGTCAGAGAACTCTCAGCCGATGAACAGTTCCTGTGAGGATGAATGAAAGGTAATCAACTTTCTGATCAGTGCGTTTCTTACCATGCTAATTGAATGTCTTCAGAAAAATTTATTGGTGCAGGAAATCAGAACATGGTGTCCCAGAATTCCTGTCATGTATTTTTTTTCACATTCTTGGTGAAAGTTAAGGTATAGGGTCATCCTATCAAAGAGACAGCAGACAGCATTCAAATATGACTTATGACTGTAATAAACCAATCGAGAAATCCTTTTGCCATGAACACTAATTGAATATGTGATGGGAATTATTGGAAACCCTGTATTTCAAATTTCGCAGCCACAGGTAAGATTGAAATGCATCATTTCTGGACGGTTTTCCCAGCTTATTGATACTTGTACATCATGGTATGATGAGGTATCAAAGAAAGGAATGAGTCCTGAATCCTCCTGCTTCATTCTTTGAGGAGGACTGAGAGAGGTAAAAATTTGAGTTGGGCAAACTCTGTTTTCATTTAATTAGTATATGCAGTCAACTCTCGATAACTCGAACGTATATAACTCGAAGAAACTACCATGAAAGTCCCATGAGAACAATTTTCTCCCTTCTGTCGACCAGTCAAAAGATTTTTCTTGACCCATAACTGGGGCGGTTCACTCGGTTCTGGCGACCAATTGAGCCGGCCTGATCGCATTTGTGCCTGATCATCGTCCCTTCACTGGGCGGCACGTGGCACCAGCGGCGCGCGTGCAGTTGAGAAGGTTCCGGAAATCGGCGTGAGATGGAGCCTAAGTGGTCAGAGTCGCGAGTCACTTCCCCGATTCTACTGAAATGAGTCACCTGTACATTCGACGCATTTCCCTGCGGTTTTCTGCATGGATTTCAGAGGAATGAAATGGCTTTCCTCTAAATATTTCTCGGAAGAAGTAACCTGTGTACTGTGCGTAAACCTCTTTGAACTCAATCGCACAAGTGAAAAGCATCGTCGAACGCTAAGATGCCGCGAATACGCGCCAAACTCTTCAGACTGACGTTTTCAGGTGATCATGCGTTAAATGAGGCTGTCCTACACGTTTTTGAATTCTGAATATATATGTACGTACTGCTTTGTGTAGAATGTAACAACCGCCATAACTCGAATGTCCCCTGGACTTCGAATTATTCAGAGTTGACTATAACGGATAAATCATTGATCAATTTATTATTTCCGTTCTGAGTAGCAGTGGCGGCTCGTCAGTTTAAAATAAGAGTTCTCAAACTATGATTTGCTAATTTATTCTTGGATCAAGACCAAGATCTTGGATTTATTCTTGGAAGCACTTTTTCCCTTGCCAGGTAAAAGCAGAATTCAAAGCAGAGTTGTGTTGAGAATAGGCACGGCGTTGCCAGCCTACGCCAGTTGGGGTAAAATCCCCACGAATCCAATGCAGGGACGAGAAGGAGGGAGTGAGGGACGAGAACCGTAGTCCTGGAATGAGACAGGGTAGGCTTGCCTACGTTGCGTAATTAATTCATTGCGCAGGAAGGTAAGGGTGGGAATCGCTTGCTCACGCCCTCCGCTCAGAAGCATTTGCTTATTGAAGCCTCGATTGTTGTCACACCTGATCTCTGTTGTATCATCGTACGGATCGAATAAGGAATCATTCCGGATAGACTTTCTATCAGTCCCAGGGCCCTCGGCTCCCCTGGCTTCTGGTCGATGCTCTCTCCTGGAAGAGCCACGGTTTCATATCGTTCAGTAAGGCTAATATTTTCATGCCCGGGACGTTCCCATCCTTGGGGTGTGTCTCTGTGGTATAATTTCATTCACGAAGGCTTAAATCTTGGTAGCATTTCCTGTAGAGACGAAAGCAATTTCCTTGATGGCTAGTTCTGATTGTTAGAAATAGCTTAACAATTATTGAATGCAAGAATAGTAAACATTCATGTCAAACCCATAGCCAAGAGGTGTGCGCCACTGCTACCGACCCAGTTTGAGTTTTTATTTCAGGAAATCGTTCATTGGTGCATTTGTAAATGTTTCAGGATGTGTGAAATACGTCTCGTATTTGAATTTAAAAAATATTTGAAGTTTTTCCCATCGCGTTTCCTCACAGAAGCGTTTTGAAAGTTGCAATCGAAGCTTTTATAAATCCCCGCGCACTAAATTCTTCAATTAAAGCCGCAGCGGAATGCCGTTCCACCGTGCAGCAACCGACTGAACCAGCTTAGGAAACATAATGAAAATAATATGCATCACAGAAAACACGTAGACAAATGCCTTTTAGGGCAGATACAGCAGCAACATTTGCGTCTATTATTGTAATTTTTTCTTCACATGTGATAGTTCCTATTGCGACGCGTTCCCTTCTATGCATCCGGTATTCGTCCATCTTTTTAGCCGAAGAGATAATAAAAAGGAGATGAGAGGAGCGTTTTAAAAAATTTGCGGCCCGAGGCACTTCCAGTTGTAAGAATCCATTTTCCACTTTTCTCATGGGAAGGCAGTTGACTTTGTGACTGGCGGAGTTTCAACTTATTTCTCGACGGTGAATGGCAGGTATGAATTTTTTTAAATGTCTCTCGAAGGGTCTGCTGAATGGGATGTAAAACTCAAGACGAAATTGTGAGTTCTCTGAGCTTGATGGAGTCCCGTCCCTCAAATGATAGGAAATTCACAGCATTCATCACAGCTTTAGTATCCGTTCAGCAGACCATTCGAGGGCTCATTCGAAAGTGTTCGTAGATGTTCATCATAAAAAATAATTAGAGAATTTACTGGTAATAAAAGGAAAAGAAAGAGATAATGAGAAATGTGAGGATAATAAATCTGCAACTGGAAGTACCACCGGCTGGTCAATTTTGACCACCCCTCATGGGTCGATGCTTATTGTCTTAAGATGGCTCTCACTAATTTGATTAAAACGTTCGCAAACCCGTGGTAATCCATGGGAAAAGTAATGTTTATGTATCTGGTGCAAAAGGTGACTGCGGCTTGGTTGAATATTCGGCATTCCGAAAGGGGTCGAAGAGGAAGGTGAGGCGCGGAAAGGAGGACCAGTGGCTCGTCGCTTCGAGGGCCTGGGAGGGGAGGTCGTCCCGCCGCAAATGACACGGTGAGGAAAGTTCCTTGAATGTTACAGGATGGGCAGGTTTCCGCATGGGAGTAGGGGGAGAATTAATACGAAACTGTCTGAACGTACGTCGTTTTGAGACGGAGTGTATAAAAAAAAATTTAGATTCTAAAATTGGTGGTTTCAGTAATTATATTACACTCGAATGAACGAATTTAGTGACAGTGACCGAGAGTAGTGCATTTTGTATTACACTCGTATCGACTGAATTTCACATTCCTGCCACTGTGTCTCGCATTCGGAATCAGGAGAAGTTGCTATGACGAGCTACTGTTTCATAGGGAAATACAGGTCCTTAGTGACAGTGACCGATAGTGGTGTATTTTGAATTACACTTGTATCGACTCGATATCGCATTCCTCCCACTGTGAGTTGCATTCGGAGACAGGCGAGGTTGCTATGACACGCTTCTGATGCATAGGGAAATAGAGGTCCTCAGTGACACAGTGAGCGATAGTGGTGCATTTTGAATTACACTCGTATCGACTGGATTTCGCATTCATCCCACTGTGAGTCGCATTCGGAGTAGAGAGAACCAGGTTTCATGTGGTTGTGAAGTTTCGTAAATTTTTGTTCAGAGTAACACAGTGACCGATAGTGATGCGTTTTGCATTACACTCGTATCGACTGGATTTCGCATTCAGCCCACTGGGAGTTGCATTCGGAGACAGGAGATGTTGATTTTACATGCTACTGTTGCATAGGGAAATAGAGGTCCTCAGTGACACAGTGAGCGATAGTGGTGCATTTTGAATTACACTCGTATCGACTGGATTTCGCATTCATCCCACTGTGAGTCGCATTCGGAGTAGAGAGAACCAGGTTTCATGTGGTTGTGAAGTTTAGTAAATTTTTGTCCAAACAGTGACAGATATTGATGCATTTTGAATTACAGTCGTATCGACTGGATTTCGCATTCAGCCCAATGTGAGTTGCATTCGGAGAATGGAGATGTTGCTTTTACATGCTGCTGTTGCATAGGGAAATAGAGGTCCTCAGTGACACAGTGACCGATAGTGATGCATTTTGAATTACACTCGTATCGACTGGATTTCGCATTCATCCCACTGTGAGTTGCATTCGGAGTAGAGAGAACCAGGTTTCATGTGGTTGTGAAGTTTAATAAACTTTTGTCCACAGTGACCCAGGGACCGATAGTGATGCATTTTGAATTACACTCGTATTGACTAGATTTCGCATTCCTCACACTGGGAGTCGCATTCGGAGTCAGGAGAAGTTGCTATGACATGCCACTGATGCATAGGGAAATAGAGGTCCTTAGTGACGCAGTGACCGATAGTGATGCATTTTGAATTACACTCGTATCCACTCTATGTCGCATTCCTCCCAGTATGAATTGGATTCGGAGTCAGGAGAACAAGTTATCAAGTGGATTGGAAGCTCAGTAAAATTTTGTCTATAGTGATAGTGACCGATTGTGGTGCATTTTCAATTACACCCGTCTCCACTCGCTTTCGTATTCCTCCTACTGTGATTGTCATTCGGAGACAGGACAAATTGCTATGGCATGCTATTGTTGCATATGGAAATAGCGTTCCATTGTGACAGTGTCCGATACTGATGCATTTTGAATTACACTCGTATCGACTGGATTTCGCATTCCTCCCACTGTGAGTCGCATTCGGAGTAGGGAGAACCGGGTTTCATGTGGTTGTGTAGTGTAGTAAAATTTTGTCCGTTGTGAAACAGTGACCGATTGTGATGCATTTTGCTTTACACACGTTTCCGTTCTATTTCGCATTCCTCCCTGGGTGAGTCGCTTTTGGAAGCTGTAGAACCAGTTTTCAAGTGGTTGTGAATCTTAGTAATATTTTATCTATATGTAGTGACCGATTGTTGTACATTTTGACATACTCTCGTACCTGCTGCATATCGCATTCCTCCCACTGAGTTCCATTCTGAGTCACGAGAATTTGGTGTGACCTACTGATGCTTAGGATGGTAGAGGAGGAAAGTGATGCAGTGACCGATAGTTGTGCATTTCGAATTTCACTCGTATCTACTTCTTTTCGTATTCTTTTCACTGTGACTCTCATTTGGAGACCGGAGAACCAGTTTTCACTTTTTCATGATTCAAGGAAATGTAGCGTTTTATCGTTATACACTGTCCGTTGGTAATTTATTTTCAATTCCTCTCGTATCCACTCCACATCGCTTTCCTCTGACTGTTTCACAATATGATCTCTTAAATATTTCCTCTTTCCAAATCAGATTTCAGAGAATGGAGTCGTGTCCGAGGCGTGGATGGCTACTGGAATTTCCGGCAATATCGATGGAACGCAATTATTCTCTGGATGGAGACGACTACCCCCAATTCTCCTCATTTTTCGTCCTTTTGGTGCTTTTCCTCTTTTCGTCACGAACCGGAATGGAACCGTGCTCATCCGCTCTATCATCTCTTAGATGCAGTTAAGAATAGTGTCTTGTTGAAATGGTTGATTTTTGTCACCGACTACGAAGGATGCGACGCGGTCCGGCCGATTCGCATTTCATTCGCGAGGTCTAAGATTAGTTTTGACGGGGCCAGTGAATCCTTTGACACAGCGAAGGTGTTTTTTGGAATCACACCATGCGTTCTGCCCAACCGAGCTTTGAAGGTCCCCTAATATGAAGGGTTGAAACTCCCCATGTTTGTGTTGAGACTGTTCTAAATGCATTTGGAAATAAATGAAATACTCTCCCATTTCATTTGCATTTTTTTCCTTTTGCTCCGATAGGTCATTTGCCTTCCTTTACCACTGCAATTGAGAGTCTGATACGCAGGAAACATCTCCGCATTACGTCATCAATAAAGAAGATGAAAAGTGTGTTAATTAGGTGATTAGGAATGAATTGTACTTGTTGCTCCGGAGCAACCCTGAGTTTATGTTGTCCTAAGACACGCGACCCCTGAATTTCGATGTTCGACGGAATTATGGCGAGAAGAGGGAAGAAAGGAAAAGTAAAAAAAGAAATGGAAAAAAAAGGAAATTGAGAGTGGGGATTCGAACGTGAGTCTCCTGAGTGTGAGACAACTTTTTTACACCTGCGCTACAGGGAGAGGGGATCCGGAATCGCGAGAAAACTGTCCTTTTCAAAGTATTGTGGTGGGTGGAAGAGTCCATTAGATTTGGAGGGGGGGTCGGGGTGGCGGGGCGTCAAGGTCAAAGGTAGGTGAATGGAGCCAGATTCGTGACGTCACAGGGGCTTCTACAAAATGCGAAAATCTCGCCCCCTGTTGCTTTTTCCGAACCCGGAAAAAAGTGGCAGTTCAAGGTCGAATTCAGTGACGTCATCACCCAGCCCACCTCCCCCTTTTTCTCTCACTGAATGAACTCTCCCGCCAGCCGACCTCCCCTAGAATCGGAGAATGGACTCGTCCGTCTGGTGAACTTCCTTGATCCCCAATAGCTGTCGCTCCAGACCTTTTTTTTTGTCATCGATGCCGCTCTTCTCTTTCCTTTCTTGGATTGATTCCATCGCCACTTTCAGAACTTGCTAGATGAAGACTCCCTTTGATCAGAGAAATTAATTTAGGCTGATAGATAAACAGACATTTATTGTGGCCATGCGGATTGCATACGCGGCAGTGACACAAGTAGAAGATTGCTGAGGATCTCTTTGAGCAGTGCTTGCTGCAGTGACATCGTATCTTCGGGTGAGAGCATGGTTTCATTGACGAGGATTTCCTGGTTTTTTTCATTATTGGATGACATAAGCGAAGCGAACTTCCGATGATTCAGGCTGATAGATACAACTTGGAAATACTCATGCAATATTCCACCTGAATTGCTCAGCGTCCCCTCGATTGGCGAATGGTAAATCCCCTCCATACCTGCAAAACTCTTGCCTCATCGCTTCCATAACTTCTTGCCATGTTAGGTTTCGAAATCTATAATTGCAAGTAATGACATTAAAACTTGAGACATTGTAGAGAAGAAATATACATTTTATTCTCCATACAGTACTCACTGGGTAGAAATATAAAAGAGAGGCAAGGCTTGGAGCAGGAATGGGCTGCAGAAACAACTTCATATTTATCTTTGTTCTGGTCAGCAGTGGAAGAGAATAAAAACAATCGAAAGGTGGTGAAGTGTGAATGGCCCCTCAGCCTTGGGTGAATCTAAACGGCCATGCTGGGGTCACGTGACACATCAGACAAAGTGACACCAGATGATGATGATGATGGAGTCCAAAGAAGGCCAGAAGCAGCGACCAGGGCCAAGTGCACGTACTGGTTTCTCCAACGCACCTGAGAATGACCCAAAAAGAGGCATTTATTAAATCTGGGACTTAACAGGTAGTTCAACAAATTCAGAGGCTAATGCAGCATCACATGTACTTGGAACAATCATGTAAGCAATTTTGTCTGCACTGAAAAACACAGGGCATCTGAGAAACCTCAGCTGCATTCCATATCCTCCATTCAATATATTTTCTGTCTCTAAATTATCATCAGGTAGAGATTTTTAATTCATAAGGAGACCGTAGATCAGGATAGAATGAGCAATAGTGCTTTACATAAATAAGACATCTATTGATAGGAGTGAAAACCTTTTTGTATAGCGCTTCCCATACTAACTTCTTTCCACCCTCAAAACATATTCATACTCACATAAGAAGTCCATGATTTCGTCTGTTTTGGTCCAGTACTCTTAGTACAGTACCAGGAAGTTCATAAGGTCAGCATGAAACGAAAAAGGTATATCTTATAAAAGGTAATCGGCTTGATGGATCCCCATGAAATAATTAAGGCACAAAGGAATTTCTTCACACTTGCTTCTGAATGGGACTACAGACTGGATACAGTTGCATGATATGCAGGAGCAAGAAAGACTGGAAAGGGCAGGGTCCACTAAAAATTAAAAAAGGAGAGAATTGCATGGGATTACAGCACCAAAAGCAATGAAAATCATTAAGACCATTTTTTTTTTTTGGGGGGGGGGGGGGGGGGAGCCTATGTTGGCCTGATGTGACCCTCCAATACATGTTGACAGGGTAACCAGGATGCAAACCCACGACTTACTAAATTCCCACCAAATACCACAGAAACCCAATTGCTCTTTCCACGGATCCATGGATATAAAGTTCTCGCACTAGCATCATCAGTGGGACTTTCTTAAACGTACGAGTTCATGTCTGCATTCATTTTTGAGTGTTGAACTAGGAGGAGACATAATACATCAAAGGCAGCCATTACCTTGAAGATTCTGAGAATAAGCCAAGATTTCCACACCTAAACATTCTCACCATGTAAACCTTCAACACAGAGTTGTACCTATTTCAATATACATACATACATACATTTTCTTGGTCGCTTTTCCCAACTTAATGGGGTCGCGGTTCGAGCATCCCCAGGAGCATCCTCCAGTGATCTCGATCCTGGGCAACAGACTCGAGCTCAGCTGGTGGGATGCCGAGCCTCTCGTGACAAAACCGAGCGACGTAATCACTCCACCTCGTACGAGGTCTACCGACGGGTCTTTTGCCGGTCATCTCGGCCTGGAAGACTCCTCTTGGGAGCCTCTCGGGGGGGGCATGCGGCAGACGTGACCAAACCGCCTGGCCTGAGACCTCTCGATCCAGAGAAGCAGCTGCTCGACGTGGAGACTCTCGCGGATGGCAGAGTTCCGCATCCGATCGCGGCGCGTTGCGCCAGCCAGTCGACGCAAGAACCTCATTTCGGCAACTTGTATTCGCGATCTGGTGCTTTCGGTCGTTACCTAAAACTCATGACCATAGGTGAGGGTGGGGAGATAAACACTTAAAAACCGAGAGTTTTGCTTCCCGGAAGCTTCCGATCTGGTAACCACGGTTCGCCAAAGTTCCCGCAGAACTGCAGAAGCCTTGGAGATGCGATCGTCGATCTCGTTTCCGTATCGCCCGTCACTCGAGAACCAGACCCGGAGATGCTTCAACTTCTCCACCTTTTCCAGTGGGACCCCATTAACGTGCAGGGTGCACCGAGCAGGATTTCTCGAGAGGACCATGACCTGTCTTGGAGACGCTCAGTTGTCGAGAGCGGGTCAAAAGAACGGCATCGTCGGCAAAGTATCCTTACCGCGACGTCACCGATGTCGACCCCCCTATTTCAATATAAAACTGAAATATAGTTTGAAACATTTGAACTTGAATTGCATAATAGTCCTTAGCCACAAAGCAAAAAATACAGTGAAAATCATTAGTGATTAAATGAATGCAAAATAATTTTTGATGCAAAAAAACATAAATAACAACGAGAATACACAATGAACATGCCAGAAAAAAGACAAATATGCCAAAAAATGTGGGAAAATTTCTTTTCTCTTCAACATTCACTCCACAGTTCAGTGAAAAGGTTATATGGCAGATGATCATGTTTGAGTGACATGGCAGGTTAAAAGTAAAAGTAGTAGCAGCAGCTGGACATTAACCCCATACACCACCTGTGTCAAACTCACTACCATCAGCTAATTCATCTTTTTCACTGAACTTGACACTTGTAACTTTTACCTCTCATGATGGCTCAGTTCAACACTAACAGGATTTAGATTCACCTACCAGGACACAATAACCCATGCTACAAGTGAGGTGCAGCCCACAAGGGGTTGAATTGCTGGCAGAGATGACAGTGGAATGTGGATAACATCATTTGGAAGGTGAGGACCCTTCTTGGGAAGGATGTAGCCAATGTATATTCATTGCATGGCAAGATGGGAAAAGTCATTCAAGGATGAATGCAGATGTAATAGCAACAACTGTATACTCACTCGAAGTGTTCCCAGGAGTACTACTTTCTTGATCATGGGAAAGGGAAAGTCTCCCATCAAAAAAAGAAAGTGTGGGGATTTCTTGATTGGCCATTGTAATATAGCTTTAACTCTTATATCAGCATTTCAAACTTATGTAATGTGACAGAAGGGAAAATCAGGAGTGGTTTGAAATTCTCATTAAGATTAATTGGAATGAACAAATGATAAAAGGCAAAATTTCAAGCAGAAAATGTAACTGTTGTGAGCAAATACTGTAGCTTGTGAAGAAAAATGTGAGAAATGAAATGCAAATTACAGGCTACTTTAATGTAGCTTGCTATTTTTTTCCACATGGCAAAGAGCTCAAAGTGAAAGGGGAAAAAGTGACAGAACATGGATTCAAAAAAAGTGGTGTCCAATCAGATGGTACAGTAAGCAGTCCTGACAGCAATTTTTTGTTAAAGATGCTTGTGAGAGAAAAAAGGTGGGTGTGTGAATTTTCTGTACAGGTCTTCCACCATTCCAATCTTGAGAGCTGCCATGAGTTCCTGATAGTATAATTCGCCTCCTCTGTCATAGTCAGCATCTGTGCAGCAACTTGAAGAGAAAAACAAGAATTGCAAAATTTTCAGGAGGGCAATAGAAAAGATACTAGTAAAATAAGTGTCAAAGTCAAACCACTGCCTATTTGGAATAAACTATGAATCAACCTAAGCAGCCTAATTAAAATAATTGCTGATGAAAACATTCACTTCATACATTGCACTTTTTCTGATGTTACATTGGCAAAAGGAGAGAGAGGGTGGGAAAGAGATGGGACAGTCAATTGAGACTGCATGAATGAACCCTCTCCTCGCTGATATAAGTCATCACTGCATACCCCTGCAATTTGGAGGTCACTGGAATTAAATTGCAGGAATTGTAATTACCCCTAGTAAATTATCAGAATTAAAACAAAAATGTCAGGTTTTCCACCCTTTCCAACTTTCCTGTAAGTTCTCCATCATTCCATCTGTTTTTGAAAAAGTTCCATAATGAGTCATGAAGGAACTCAAAGGGTGATGATTTAGTTACCAACCTGCCATTGACTGCCATTGATCATGAGGTCCTTGAATGACTTTTCTTTCCTATTATATCTTGAATATTCTTGGGAAACATCCTTCCCAATGGGGGGCTTCACCATCCAATGGCAATATTCCTGTCATTTCTGCATCCAACTCCATGCACATGTCACCTATGGGTTTGGAGCAACTAAATACAGGGTGTTCCAAAATGGCTGACAGGGTTTCATGTGGGAATAAAATCTGGAATGGATTGAGGCAGACCAATGAAAACAAAAACTTAATTGAGTTGCATCTTATCAATTTTTATTGTGGGTGGTATAATTTGATGTGAGCATGAGTAGCTCTGCAAATGTCTCATCTGTATTCCAGCGCCTACCACATTTCGTAGCATGTCCAGGGTAATGGCTTGGTAACTAATGGCTTGACTTATGCACTCTCTCAACTTCACCAGCGAGTTCACCTTCCCAGAGTACACCTCATCTTTCACGTAACCCCAGAGGAAAAAATCCAATGAGATAATGTCTAGAGAACATACAGGCCAGGAAATGGGTCCCTGCCTACCAATCCAGCAGTTCAGAAAACTGCAGTTCAAACACTCATGGATGATGTGGGTGAAATGAGGGGGAGCTGCACCTGAATGAAGGATGAAATCACCCTTCCCACCAGTTGTGATGGAAAATTATGCACTATCATGTCCAAGTAAACAATGCTGGTTATTATTGCTTAATGAGCCAACACAACTGGTGGGGCTATAACTCTAGTTCCCAGCATTTTTACTGTGGACATCAATCCAAAAATATATGTGCACTGTAAGATAAACAGATTTCCTACCCCCCCATATGGATGTATTTTGCATATACAACTGCATTTATCTCCTGAGTTACATGATGTGCCATATTTTCTCTCAAAACACTTTAATACAGATATTTCAACTTTTTTATTTGATCAACTTATGGTAACTCTGGCTAAAGTTATCTATCCTATGCCTTCAAGCTAGCACTCAAGTTATTACAATATTCCAATCAATTGAAGATGAGCTGTCCATTCGGAGAAATTCATTTTTCAAGTTGGCCCTCAGAGTGATGAGAGATTCTATCAAAATAAAAACTTTGATTGACAAGACTAATCTAACTTTGATATCTCTCAGAATCACAAACAATTACTGGGGAGCTTAAATAGTAATAGGATGGTGAACATAACAACAGGATTCAAATACCAGAATCCAATCACAAATTCCAACTTAGGAGTGACAATTCCGGGTAGTCTTGCATGATTCCCTTTTTCCTTCATATTTTCAGGAAGACCCATGATATATTTTTTTTTAAATAGAGGGCATTTCATGATAATTACACATGGTTTCAGTTCAAAGATCTGTAATGAAATATTCTGAATCAGATTTGACACATCTGGATTTCTTCTTGGAACTGAAGAATAAAGTGTTCATGTGAAAGTTGAAAAGTGAACTGCATGGTTTGAATTGTTCTTTCATAAATCTAAATTCTGTTGGAAAAAGAATCTTCATGAGAACTCAAATTGCACTTAAATTATACACTCACCCAGCAGTGAATCACATGCTAGCTTTACTCTCTCACAACGCACTATAGTTTCAGTGATCTCAGAGTAAAAAGCCATCATTTGCCCTTTCAGCAGCTGGCAAATTGCAAAGCTGAAAATTTGGGAGTTCCTGCTTCAATTGATGTAAAACCTAAGACATACTACAGCTTGCAACACCATACTGGCCATTTTTTGCTAACTTCACTAGTACTTGTGACCAGCACTAGAAACTGCAAACTTCACATTTCCCATTCTCTACTAAACCCAGTGATAAAGCATGTCATTTGACAGATGAAAAACTTATTGTGGTTGAAAATATTTTGCAGGTTAAGATTGCATGCAAATCCTTTCAGAAGGCTGCTGAGTTCTACAAATGACCTTGCCTCTCAACCAAGCTTAGCATTTTCAAAGTATCTAGACTTTCAAAGTCATAAAATGCCTGGCTAATATCATGTGTATCAGAGAAGTACCTTTCCTTCCCACATGTAAAGGTAAGGCCTTTCCTATGGGACATTGCACATGATGTTGCATAGCTTGAGAACTGCATGGGAGTGTGGCATTTCCAATATTTTAAGTGGCATTTGAGTACAAAGCCTACCTTTGGTAGTTTAATTATAAAGAATTTAAGCTCACAAGAATTGGATTACTATTTTGGCTTATGGAAAATATTTAAGCCTGCTTGAGAATCTTAAGCATGAGAATCAAGAATTTCAAGAATCTTAAGAATTTATGTAATGTTCCACCTTCATAATTCCTCCATTTGACACTTTATTAACCTCTAAAATTATTACTTCTTTCATGACAGGGTCACAACTGTTCTGAATTCAAACTTTTCCTTGCAGCACTTTCTTGCTCATTCCTTGTTATATTTTCCATCAAATCTTCACCATGTTTCAGTTTGTTTGATTCACCATTACTGGCACTTTGTTTCTGTGGACATTGAAGGTTCCCTGAATGTTTTTGTGGGGAATTCAGTCACATGTTATTTTATTGAAACCATTTGACCACATCAAAATCCATTTTGGTGGATTCTGTTGTTCATCATTTGAAATTGGTAATAGAAGGTTAGCATGTTTAATCAGTTTGGCATGGCTATGCAAGGCTTGAAGTCGGCTACTACAATAGCTAAAAATGCCAGGTGAGACAATAAAGCATAGGGGAATGCTGACCTACTGTTTTTATGATGACTTAGCTTTCTCAAGATAGCATCTGCCCATTGGGCATTTTTGTTCAATTTCCACATTTCCTATATGATGGTGACGCTGCTCTTGTGCTGCAAGGTGTAGTGTTCATGATCAAATAGTTCCCAAGTTGTGTTAATGCCCCCTTCAGTTTGAGAATAACATTGATGTGTCAATGCCTTGATGTGTCAATGTAGGTATTGAAGACTTGCATTGATTCATTATGTTCCTGTTATATAATGATGTCCACACACACAAAGTTGGAGAAGTCACAGATATTCTCTGACCTGAGCTAAATGAAGATGAAATCCTGGAAAAGCAAGTTTGAAAAATCCAGAGCCAGGCACATCTCCAATAGCAGCACCAACAGCATCATTTTGGTGTTTGTGTTGAAAAATGTGATACTTCCATCCTAGAAAGGTAAAAGAGCCCCATCCCTCCAAGAACTTCAAAGCAGAATGAGACATGTCCAAGACCTAAAGCCCCTGAGCTGGAAGAAAGTTCCCATCTTGTGACTCAAGCAAGATAGGAGTTTTCCTGGTGTGGGCCTTCTTTCCCTTCATTCCTGCAGAAGAACTCAGAAGTTATGATGAAACATGTAATGTTGTAAATGTATCCTGAGATCATCTTAGCTTGTCCCATGATCCATACAATTTCCTAAGAGGATCCATTTGTGTCCATTCATTTAACCTTGTAAAGCTGAGATTGGAATGAATATATTCCATTCTCATTTTGGGAAAAAATATGGTTTGTATTTGAATGGACAGTAGTTTATTAGCTCTGCAACTTGCACCCTGGGTGCAAATAAATTCATAAGTCCTGGTTTTCCTCATTTTTAAGTAAGCCTAGAATAATGTGTGATGACATCCATGAATGTGCATGGATGTCATGGATAATTTTCTGCTAGAAATATGTGCTATTGCTAAGAAGAGGTTGTAACTGCTTCAACTGGAAATAGCATCATGAGTTTGAAGGTAATTTAGATATTCCAGATGTAATAGGGAAAACACCCTTTTCCTTCATTTTCAGATGTTCTTAGTAGTAGAAAATAAGGAGGAGCATGAGGTTGAGTGGTGCACTCTCATGGTTCCATGATGGCAAGTGTGCAGGGCCACCATTTTAAAGCTTTGACAGGTGTGCTTGGGCAGCTAAACAGCAGGTCCCTCCAGATAAAACCTGGAGGTGGTATGATATAGTCGAGTCACTTGGAATATGGGCAGTAGGACAAGAAAAGAAATGAATCATTTAGGGTCTCCCCTGTCTTTCTCAGCGGATTAACTCCTACCGTCAAAGACATGACATTCTGACTTTCTGACAAGGATGCCACATGGGTCTTCCCTTCAAAGGTGAGTATATATATTTTCTCACAGTCTTTACGATCTCCTCATGCAAACAGTTTCATCATGTGGCGTACCAATGTTATTCCTGAGGCCAACCACTCCTGCTCACATTTAGCATTCCTGCTGTTCTTGTGAATAAAAACTGCCTCGGGCAACCCTGTTTTTTCAAGCTGGAGATTAGGGGAGGAGGCTATCAACTAGCTGACATTTTATGACCTCTGATGAGGTGACCTGTCACACTCGCCAACAAACTTGCCATATTCCCAGTGACTCAACTATAGTAGAATACTAAGGGAAGCAGATCAGTACTATACTTAACTTTCTGTGCATCTCCACACCCTTGAGAATGCAGGAAGTTCTAAGATAATTACTTTAAACCCATGCAAAGGGCACCTCTCCCCCTAATTCATCTGCATTTTTGAGTTATTCCCTCAGCATAAAATAAAACATAAATAACACCTTGTTTTTCCACCATTGGTTTTTTGAAACTCAGATTTGTGAACTTTTATTTTGAAAAAACAAGTTCACACATCATGCATGGAATTCTGTATCATTACTTGAGAGTGATTGCTTTCTTCCATATAAAAAAAAGCTGAACCATATGTATTTAATATAAATTTGAGGAGGCACAAAGTAAGTTGCAGAAAGCAACCAATAAATCTGATCTAAATAGTGCAAGGAAGGAAGGAAAGTCAAGAAAGAGGAGGTGGAGAAAAGTACATTGTCTTGGATCTAGTGATGAGTATGACACTGATGAATCTCCAGTCAAAAACTGAAAGTAACTCAAGAGCATCCTTTCTTTGCCGCATCATCATCTCATGAGGTGACACCTCCAAGGTCTAAGTGGAAGGTTACAGTTTCATCTGCTTCTCCACCCCCTCCATCAAATTATCTTCTTGCAAAGGCTTCAAAATTACTGAGAAAATTCTCAGAGGTAGAAGTGCTCATAGGTAATTCTGCTAAGATAGTTTGTAAACTTGTTTCCACCATGCAGTTGTCATTTTAGCATTTATTTTTGTATGTCACAGACTCTGTCCCCTCCACATCTAGTGAAAATGTAACTCCAAATGCCTCCTCTGGAAACCTCCCATTTTCAGGACCAGTTGGACACCCCAAAAATCAAATTTTCCCTCCAAAAAAAAAATAAATGAAGACAATGGAAGTGCATTTACTTCTTTAGAAAAATTGGGTGGGTTTTTATAGGTATACTTGATGTGATGGAACATGTAGCAAATGCAGGGTTCACACTAGCTTTTTTAAATCTTGAGTCCTGGCACCTAACTTCAGCAAAGTGGGAACATGTTCAGGTCAGTGAGTCCCATGGACTTAGATGTTTTGCAAATACAAGCCCCTCCAAGAAAACATGAGTCAGGGACTTGCTATAGTGAGTTAATATGAACCCTGCAGATGTGTAGGTCTATGGATAAGAGAAAATCTAATGGTTGCAGTGCTTACTTTCTTATAGTGTTTCAAGAGAAGATCCTCAGGAGATTGAGAGAGCTGAAGATCATGAGTGAATCCCAACAAAGACTAAAAGAAGGACATAAAGAGTTGTAATGTGCCTTTACAGGTTTCGAATGAAATCTCTCCAATTATGTTGCCCACATTCCCTATGACAAATAATGAAGAGCTAGAATATGTGGAGGACTTTCTCAAAGATGATACATAGTTCCAGTCAATGGTTAGTTTCAATTTTGTCTGTTCACAAAAGTGGTATACCCATTGAGGGTCCAAGATCAGGATAATTTGATGATCCTGTGATCCTTAAATACAGTTTTTTATTATGAGTTTTCTAGGCAGGGAGGAAATTATTGTTTACATTAAGAAAATTTTTCCATTATTCTTCACAAATATGAGGCAAGAGTTTAGGACTACTGAAATATGACCAGTTATTTTTACTTGTACTGGTATAAAGTATCTGCTTCTTCAATTTCCATTCCTTGTAAATTTCTTCTTCTATTCATTTTTCTCAATTGATTACAAAGTAAATGTATATTTTTTAAAAATAAAGTGAGCTACTTGGCAAGAACAGGGGGAGTTGATGCAGATGATTGACCAGGAGTGTATTAGTAATTTCCATGAAAAATGGGTTTGCTTCCCTCTAGACTCATACTGGTTGAAGAAAGGAGAAGTTTCCAGAATCTTCACCAAAAATCAGCCTTTTTTGGTGTGTTTCATCCCAACTTGCTTTGCTTTGACATGTAATTACTGCACCTGGAATGAAAAATACAAGGATAGAAACTTTTGTTTTTCTTTCTTCCTGGGGGAATTACTTCATTTTGGCATTTCTCCATCAAAATTTCCTCAGAATTTTGTCAACAATGTTCACTTCCTATAGTAGATTGAAAATAATGTCTGTTCTGTTTATGTTGGTGTTTCCTCCATCCTTCCTTTCCAGGCCCAGGAGTACCTGTAGTTCATGTAGGCATAGCAGGCATAAAATAAAAGAAGTGAGAAAGAGCATGAGCAGGAAAAATAAAGGGTGGATAGGCTGAGAACAAGAAAGGAGGGTAGCTCATGGAAGTGCACAAAGCAGGCCAGGAGCTATGAGCAGAGAAAGTGTGTGAACCTTCTTGTGAAGAGTAACTGGTACAAGGGTACCAGGTATTTTCATTTTTATTTTCATTGTAGGGACACCATTCCCAAAATTCGTACCAATAATGACTTTCCATTATTAAGTTTTTTTTTTAAAGCAAGATTTTCTCTCATAATTCCTATGGTCATTTAGCAAGGAATGAAAATAATTTCACTGGCATGGAAGTTTTATATCTGATTTCATTATGACAGTTTTACAATATGGTATGTATGGTATGTGTATGTATGGTATGTACTGTTAATATTCCATTTGGAGGTGCCACACTATCATGATGTGCTTGGTAGATTAATGTAATTCTGCTGCTTCTTCCCTATTAGGAGCTGAGAGGTAAAACTATACTGATGTGCTGGACTTTCATCTTACAAAGGCTGTTGGCAACTAGCTTCACTATGCCAAGTGGGTAGGAGGATCTAAGACTTGGGATGAGAGAGCTACAGTCAAATTTAAGAAAGTACTTTGTGATTCTTCTGCTAACCAAATGAACTAAAATTCAGATATGGATATGTGATTCCTACTTTTCTCATTCCACACCTATCTGTCAAGCCCATTTTCTGTCCTAAAATCAAACTCCATGTGAATGTGGAAATGTTTGCATTCACTTCAAAATTTTGAGAGCAATGAAGGAAAATAATAATGCCTTGGATGCCTTTATCCACTTATTGAAGCATTGAATGTTATCTGGGTTGATGAAGGCAGAGGAAAAAATGTTGTCATCTTCCTGTTAAGAGCTATTGAGTAGGACTTGGCTTAGTTATGCAAAATTTAACCACCATGATTTTCAAATAAGTAGTGCATAATCCACCAAAAAGTTTTATGGGGAGGCAGCACTGATGTATATGCTACTGAGAATGTCAATATATCTTCATCTGCACTATCCTCCCAAAAAAAATTTTTTTTTAACTTGTAAGTTGGAATGAATTTGAATATGCCAGATTTAATTTCTGTTCTATTCAATATGGGTGAAGGGTAACAGAACTGTAAAACCAAAGCCTAGCAAAAAATGGAAAGCATACACTTGAAAGTGGAAGACAGAGGGACAAGAAGTCCATTGAATGGGTAGCTGCAGTAGCTGGGTAGTTGGAGCATCCACTGATAGTTTCATTGTGCAACCCTTTCTGATACTCTCCCTTCACTTCACCACTTCGATTTTGCACATTAGCCATTGTTAAAAAAGATGCCAATCGAATAGGTTGCACAAGGAAAAGCTGAGGAACGATTTTAAATGCTCTTTTTGATATCTCTCTTGGCATGGAGGATGCTTGATGGCACAAGACACTACAAGGATGCTTCTCCTTTGCATTAATGCATAAATTAAGCTTTTCTAATAAAACAGCTTCACTCCATGAAGCTGGATAATCTCAAATGGCTCCATCCATCTGGGGAATGCCACATTTTGAACTTCATTGAGAAATTTTGAATGAATGTTAACACTATATGAAAATGATGTTGAATGAGTGTTACCATCAATAGTTCCAACATCAACAAGGAATGTTGAAACAATGTTGATGAAAATGACATCTTCACATTGAATCAATGTGGTGCATCAATGTTGTTTCCACAAGGATGTGTTACCCGGGTAACCCCACAGTCATGAATGCTGCTTCACCTTTAAGAAACTGATGGAGAAAAAAAGATTACTTCATTTGAGATGATTTGGGCCATATAGGTTCTGTCAATATGCCAAAAAGACCACCTTACAGCCTACATTGGAAATTATAAGTGATATTCCTTCCAGTATTGGCTTTAAAATTAACTTTTATTGCAGCAATGAGTATTGTTTCTGGTCTCTATAACATATATTTTGTTAATAACTTGATAACTATAGTGGAGACAGTAGTAGAAGGACTCCTAGAAGACCAAAATTAATCTAATATTTTATGGGGGCCATTACTAGAGATGTCCAAGAGATTCCTTGTCTTGCAAGACTCGAAGCTGGTTCTCAAACTATAAAAACATATCTATGCAATTTCCCAAGGTACTACTGGCTTTAACATCCTTTCATACCATTTATAGTGTTTCAAACTCAGACTTTGTGGAGTGTAGAGAAAGTCTTGAGTTAGCAAGTGGCTTGGTTGGAGAATATTGCACACAGAGAAGGGCCAGCATTCTAAACAAGAAGATAAATTATGATCTACCTATTCAGTTCCCAATTGGTCATGTCTGACTAGCATTTCTCTTGAGAAAGGAAATTCTCTAAGGAACATGGTGAGTTTCCTGAATGAAGTAATGAATTATTAAGGCATCAACAGCTCCTTTATATATATATATCTTTTAACTTTGTCTCATTCATCCCAGTTTCATGGTCTTGCATGTCAATGAGAAGACATAATGACACTTTACCTTCAGTATGTGAAGAAAATGATGAACCAGGTGGCTTTCCAAACCACTTCTGATGGGCTTTCATGAGATGATATGACACTGCAAGTATTGTTCAGAGTCTGGGAGAGGGAGTTTGCTTCTCAGTACAGTCTGACAGGTTTCAAGGGGAAGATGACTGAATTCCACAACTTGAAGCTCTTCCATGTTATCACCCATTTGTTCCAGTCTCGATCCTTGGGAAGTTTATAGTGATGTATGAACCACACTTCTTTGTAAAGCATCAGAATATTAAGCCATCATGCATTCATGAATATTTTTGGTTTGATTGTGGTCCCATCAGCATTAGTTATCGGCAATTAATATTATAATTGATGTCACTGTGGCATGACAGTCCCTTTGCTTGATAAGAGCATTGATGCCAAGGCTTGTGCATGTCTCTACTTATGTTTGCAAAATTCAGTATCAGATCACAGGATTGAAAACCTACATAGAAACAAAAATGATGCCATGAGGTTGATAAATGTTTGACTTCTGTACCAGATCATAGAAACTGCTATAGAACCAAAGACTTGACAATCAAACCAGAATCTAAAAAAGTCTTCATGTTGAACTATAATATTTGTGGAAGTTCTTGTAATTTCTGATTCCTACTAATTCCCTATATTAACATTTCTATACAGCGTGTTTCTGTTATGAATTCTTCCAGTAAACATCAATGTAATTCTGATGCGTGTAAAGACTCAATAAAAGTTATTGATTTAAATTTTCTTTCCATTCTGGTGTCCTGGTTTTTCACATTGCAAGGGCTCAGTGGCATAGGGAAGGGGGGGGGGGGGATATAAGGGATTAGAACCCCCCCCCCCATTACGCCATTAGAAAAACCTGACAGGCCCAACAATGCCCTAGCTGCTATGCACATTTGTAACTCTGTCTCATGCCAATCTCTCAGCTACTGCAAATTTTGACCAGTTTGCCAATAAAAACTTGCACAAATGAGCGCTCATTTTCAACGTTGCGGAGACTAAAGACTTACGTAAGTCCATGAATGAAACAAGAATGAATGGGCTGGTGCCGCTGAATAACTGCAGGAGTATGGCTCATGAAGTGGACGCCATCAGTGTGCTCGCCATGAGAAGCCTCGTCGCCTGAACTTCCGGCTATAGGAGTGTGTTGGTAATGGGGTGGGTTAGGATGTCTACCTGGCCAGAACCCCCAGTCCAGCCAGTAGGTTGGCGTTCTCCAGAATGCGAGGCCGAGGGAGCCTGTGTACAGTGTAGAATATCATGGCTGAAACCGACGAGTCTGGGATATAAAGGGCGGACATAAAATTTTCAACAATGGTTTCCTCTGCGTTTTCCTCTTCGCCCTCGGGCAGAACCCGACCCCACGATATTCCCTTGTTTTTTGCATACCTCCAGGACCAAAACCCGCTCTTCCGCACGAGACAGGGATTCACCAAAACGTGACTCCATATCGAGTTGCTTCGATTTCGCAACATCCTCCATAACATGACTATCCGCATGACGACAGTTCTCGATGTCGTCGAACCTCTTCGTGGCATCAAAATCCATGCTCGTCGCATCAAAAGCAAGACTCGGAGTCCACCCTTGTCTTCAAATCCGCACGTTCTGCGATGATAGTATTCGGCTTCCTAGTATCATCACGCATGAAACTAATTTCCTGGGACCAAATTGCCCAAAATAAAAGTCTTCGCGTCGACCCATGCTCTTTTTTTAAAGCCTCATCACATGAAGGGAACTGCCCGAACGAGTCCTGACAATTTCTGCTTTTCCTTCTCGGTCCCAATAACAGATGAAAAAGCAGACAGCGTCTTCGAGTACGTTCACAAACTCGTAAACTTTTGCGTCAACGAGCGACTCGATATACGGCCAGGCTCACTGTTAGTTGGCCCTTTCTCGTCTCCTCCGTCTCGACTCCATACAGATCGAGAAGGGGCGCCAACGAGAAACTCGTTTCAACGGCTCCCCTCTGGCTATGCCACAAGAAAAGAAAGAACTCCCGAACCAGAAAATGGCGTCACGAAAGTCACGAGAAATCTGGGGATGGGTCCGAAAGCCCGTCGCAAGAATGAATTCACTGGAAAACGTATAAAACGCTCGCACGGTGAGATTCGCCCTCCGTCGCGCCAGGCAGCCGACTGGAGACTGCCGAGGGAGGAAAGGAGACGGAGGCTCCGTGCACGTAGCCTCCGGTCGGGGCCGTTCGAGTGGATTTTCCTCCAAGCCGATCGCATCGCGGGATTCGTGATCCCTGCACCCGCCAAAACGGCGAACCGGTTCTCCTCGGCTGCGCGAATCGACCGTTAGCCGTCTGGGTCGGATCCGATCTTTCCGGGTTTGGGGGGATTCCCTACGTGGTTTTTTGGTGACGGACGGTCGTCTGCCTTCCTCTTGCTTCTCGGTGATTCTCTCATTTTCCCCTATCTGTTCATAGTTCCTTCTTTTCGTCTGTCATTTCTTCAACTCGTTTCCGGTTAGTTTGAGTGATCATCCAACAATAAGGATGCGTTCATCACTCACCCGAACGTCTCTCGGTCGACATCCTTCGATCGACCGTCCGCACAACGCTGTTGCGGAGAGTAAGGTAGGCCCTTTGGCCTATGCCTTAGCCTCAGCTTTATATTAGGCTATGTAAAAGGTTAAGGAGAAACCCGAATGAAGCCAGATTTAACACCTAGGCCTGATGTACCCATTCATCGAACGACCAGACGTTAATTTACGTAAGGCTAGGCCTAATGCAACACTACATTACAGTGTTAAGTTGCTGTCCTCAAAAGGCAATACAGAATTACGGTCTGGAGTAGTGACTTTTTTGGAGATCATTCGTTAGACGCACACTCATGTTCCAATCGGAACGGATCGATATTTGACGGTAACCAATGAATGTCTTCCTTGTGTCTGTGCAGAATGTCATAAGGTACGAATCCATACCCTTGGAAAGGGATTAGAAAAGCGCAGGTTGATACTTTTAAGAGATACCAAACCTGTTCTGTATGATGAATTGTACGGCCTTCATCTCTTAATAAAAGGGAGATCTCGAGAATCACTTTTAGTTACTTCAAGAAATGGAGGCTGCAGGTTCTCCTTCCAGAGCGCCTATAGGAAATCGTGCTCAAGGCTAAGCATACGAACCCGTCCTTGTGCTTGTGTAACGCTGGGCTCTCGACCTTTCCATATGGCGATCACAGCGCCTATCGACATGCATATCCTCGAAGAGAAGCGAAACGCTCGTGGACTGGAGGAATTTCACTAGGGAAGTTCTCGTCCGCTCCTTCCAACACGCACCCCAAGTGGGCGGACGAGGATAAAATCATCGAGATCGACGAAAGTGGTTTTCGGTCAGTGTTTCTGCCTATCGATGGCTCATATTCATCAAGTGTCTCTATATCATGTGTTCCAGTGGGAGGCGGAAAAACCACAGGGGACGGATCACGGCGGGCAACAACTTCCAGCGCGCCAAAAACGATGCATGTAGTTTCTGGCTCATGAGTTGAATCATCGTCCCTAGACGAAACGAGCGGACGCTACTCTCGATTTTGTAAGGCACTTCGCCGAGGGTTCGACCATCGGATCCGATGAACGGGCGGCCTACTCGGACTTCCCCTCATCATACCTGCACGAAACGGTTAACCATAGCCATATTTTGTCGACCGGTAGGGTCTCTTTCTTGGCATCGGGGGCCAACACTCGAAGGGTCGAATTTCGATGGTCATCCCTTCAAACAAGAATCACGAAGAGAGGTCGTGGTATCACCAGAGGAATGTCGACTAGCCATTTAATCGAATGGTGGCGATCTCTCCACCCAAATTCCCCATTCCTCGATTTCCTGGTTGAAGTGCAGCTCTTTTAACCCCCAAACCAACGCAATCTCTCATGTTCCCACGTATTTTTTTTTTACATGTTCTCCATTGCCACAAATACATGGCATATCAGGGTCCCTCGTATCGCATCTCTCGAACAGCCAAAAAGAGGACGCCTTCCGCAGGGACAAAAATTCGCCTTTTGCCCAAATAAATAATACACCAGGTCTAGGCCAATCTACCCGTATCTCTTCGTCATCCGAAAATGCAGATTCATCGCTCTCTGGAGTTAATCCTATGAAAACTTAATTCTACTTTTTACATTTTGTTTAGGAATCGCCGGATCGTTTGGCCTCGACAAATTTAACTAACAACGGAAGACAGCGATATTTTCCATCACCCTAAAATCTCAGTCCCCATTTTTGGGCCAAAGAAGGGAGCTTCCTACGAGGTAAACCTCAAGTTAAGCTTCTACTATCAACACGGAAATCACTCCCCAAGCAAACATGTTCAATATAAGCTTATAGATTTTTATAGTTTTCAACATAGTTTTATAAACAACTACAGTCCTCCCTTTTATCCGGGACAAATTTCTATGCAGAATGATACGGGGGAGGGCGACAGAATGAGGCAAGAGACGAAGAGGCTGCGAAGGAGCTCACGGAGGTGCTGCCATCTACCACGATCGAAAAGAAGTGTTGCAAAGGGTCAGTTTCTGGCTGTTAGCGGTCCCGCTCGGCTCTGCACGGAGTTTGGTCTTGCCCGGAAAATGTCTGGAAATAAAAGTTTTTCATGCAGTAGGAACCCGCGAAAAATTTGTATCCACCTGGGGAAGGTGTGGAACTAGACCCCAAAGGTCGGTTTCGCATAAACTCAGAATTATACATAAAAACAAACCATGATAAGACGACTGAATCCCTGAATGCCTTGATGCCACTCTAGCTTACTGCATCCCATCTGAAACCTCTTAATATCTCGGGTTCAAAATATCTTTCCTTGCCAATCCCTCCACCCCATGACCCTCGGACAGCACCAAAATTACCAAGTTTTATGTCACAGCAAGCCAGCGTCACCATACTTTGATGTAAGCCGAGTACCATATACAGTATATGGTCTCTTTCATAGAGTAAACCTGGGCCAAGAACTACTACATTGCGAACTGTAGCTTTGCTGGGTAAAAGCTTCTGGAAACAATCGTGGAACTGTTACCTGTGATCAAAATCGTAAAGTAATTGTTTATCTTCTGATCTCGCACCCAAATTGCAACAACTAACCATTGACCTGTGAATGGGCTAGTGTCAGTCCTGGTTTAAACTGCCTCCTCAAGGGGAAAAATCAATGTTACTGGATCTTTAGTAGATTCTATGGCAATTCTTCATGCAATTACTGTCACAAGGTGCCACAGCTATTATGGTTTGTGCAGGTTACTAATGGTTATTTGTTATTGTAGGTCTTATCAAACAAATATCAATTGAAAGAGAAACTAAAAAAAAAAGCCTTCCCTCTGCCTTCTCACCACGTCCTCTGGGCAACTCAACAAACAACAAACTTCAACAAATGGAGTGGATAACAGCAGGCCAACTATGTCTAAGCTAACAGTTCATGAGCTGGCATCTGGAGTGATACTTCCAAACAGCACACTCAACAGTGCCTTAATTGGCACAGTGTCTTCTGCATCTCTTAATTTGTGGGCAGGAGCCTGATGGGTATGGCATGCAATGCCAAGATAGGGGCAGCCTGCATTTGACTCTTGTCTTTCTCTCCAGGCACACTTGAGTAGGTTAATCTTTGTTAAATTTCAAGGACTAGGCAGCTGCTTCTATGTCACTTTGAATTTCTTCTCATTCTTGGCTTCTGTAAAAAGAAGACAAATTGCACAAGGGCTGCATTGATGGCCAGTCTTGGAAATAAATTAAAGGAGTTGGAACTGAAGAAGAATTAATCCCATCTTTCCCAAGACTCCACAAAATATAGAACATGCAATTCCAAGACAAGTTTTACATGGTTCAGTACAATAAACAATAATTTTCATACAACTCTCTCATGAATACTCTTTAGACCTCTACCTATTTCTACTATAAAATTCGAACAGATTTGTGGCAAGATGTGTAGAAATTTCAGTATGATCTCTATACATTTTTCCATAATGTCTTGATAGAACTCTGTAACATTTTTGCAAGACTCTTGATAGGGGTTGGAAAATATTTTTTTCAGAACTTTGAAGTAGAAAATAAGTGTTTGGGGCTGCTGCAGCAAGAAGTGGCTATTGCTCCTTGTTCCTGAAATTACTGAAGTGACAGAGTGATGAGCATTGATTATCCACTTGACGCCAATCGGTTCATTGATCAGCTTTTCCTCCAGGAACTCCTAACACAAAAGTTCAAGAAAGTGAACTCGAAGCCAAACTGACATACTAGGAGAAAGAGGATGGTGTTTTTCATGCGTTGTTCACAAAAGGCCCTCAACTGACCTACTAAGTTCTTCAGTCAGTTTTGAGGGAAATGAGGAGTGGCATCCTCAAGCAGATTGCAGAAGAATGACAATACTCATTCGAAGTTGAGGACATAGTGATTCTGCAGTCAAGTCAGAATGAAGAGATGCAGATTCAGAGTACTTATGGAGCTACTTAGTCACAGAATCTACCTCTGAAACACAACTGATGTTTAATGTTCCAACTCATGCAATCTGTATGGTAAAGTCTATCTTAGTGATGAGTTGTTGACTGGTCAACACAGTCATTTATGACCATATAAAGTCATAAGGCCTAACCTCTTGTTAGGCTCGTTGACCATTATTGTCTGTTAATGGTCAGAAATGACCATGTTTACCAGTTAACTTTCCAATGCCTAGTTTATCACTTGTGAGTAATGGCACAAATGGAGCACAAGCTGCACAGGAAAAAAAAGCAACAAAAGTCGTCCTTTTTGGCCAGTCAATTAACACGTTTTTAATTGATCAGTTGATAACTCATCCCTACTCCTAGGCCTCCTGATGAGACTCCTATATATTGTCCACAACATCAACAAAAAATACTGTTCAAGAAACAATACTAGCTGAAGTAAACGAAGTGTAAAGATGACACCACCTCAGATGATCTTGGGCTACCTGGACAGTTCCTATTGGATATTCCTCAATCCCTGGAGATAGGGGAAGAATTCTTAAGTCATTCAATGTCAATATAAATGTCACAGGTTCGATGTGTGCGGTTACTGTTTCTCTCTTCGGAGGCTGGCAACTTATTTATTCTAATATGAGACCGATCCCTGTGCAATAAGGTTAGGGGATGTCAGTGGTAGCGGGCGATTCGGACCCAGGCGGTCTCGAATCAACAGAGTGGTTAAACAATATTAAGAATCCTGGAAACAATGCACGTCTCACGTCCTTGGTTGTAGTCAAGGGAGTCAGGAGCCGAATATGCCCCTCACGAAGGGAAGGCTTGTCTTTGAAGGCGCGTATCGCTAGGCTTCTGGAGGTACGCCCTGTCTGGGATCCTCCGACACAACTGTCCTTGTCGCTGTCTGGCGTCGAATCCCCACACAACTGGTCCTTGTGGCTGCCTGGCGTGGAATCCCCCTTTCAGTGCGGCTTCCGACCCCTTTTAAAGTTGGTCCATGCCCTCGGGCATATTTTAAGCCCATCACATAAATGCCTTGGCAGGTCATTATCAGGTGATTTCTTGGATTTAATGCTTTCTTACTGGGATATCAGAAAGTTCCTTTAGGTGGTACTCTGAAAGAGAAAATGCACATCATAACCGAAGTATTGGAGAGCATAAGTTTTAACAAGTACATAAAAGAATATACTATTCTACTATACATAACTATGAAATGACTGCTTTCAGTCCCCAATATTCCACAACAGCCTGACTTGGTCATTGAGGCAAAGATGCTTCAGGAGTGGGCTTGTCAAAAACTGTAGTTTTGAAGGAGTCAGAGCAGAGATTGCACTCAAATGCTTGAAAATGTGCCATGTGGTTGTGGGAATGTTATCTCAAGGAACTCTCCTTAATAAATTTGGAGTGTCTAGAACTTCTTCAAAAGATGTAGGAATTCAACTGTTGATTGTGCTGATATGCAGGACTCTTTTTTTCTTCTTGGGTTTCTTTTTCTCTGTCATCTGAAAATTTATTTATTTTCTTTCAACAGGGGACAGTGAACTATAACTTCCAACTCCTGATATTCTCCCAGAAGCATTTATGCAAGCTTTTCAGGGATGCAAAAGAATACAAAGTACAGGGAAACATCAAAACCTGGTCAAGAAATGCCCCTACAAAGTTTATGATTTTGAGAACAACCATGTGTTGTTTTAATGCTTTCAGATTTCAGTACATTTCATACGGGAATCGTACTCTTAACCCCTGCAATGGGGAGAGCAGATATACCTGTATATACATCATGTCATTTTTTAAATGGGGACTAGATATATCCACATGGTTGGGTGGGTTATAAACTGTGACCTTTCTGCCATCTGTTGGACAGTTGATCAAACTCGGTGTGATCTGGATCAACTGTTGATAGTGCCATGCTGATGGGACCAAGTTTATCTTGTTTCATGTGATTTGAGCAGGGTTTTTTTTTTGTTGGAAATGACAAGTAATGCCTAAAATGCCATATAAAAACATCAGGAAGCACTGAGAAAAGAAGACAGAACTTTTATCAAGAAATAGCCATAAAATTTGAAACTTGAAGTGGAGAAAAGTGATGGCTCCCAGTGCTCGCGCACATCCCTCCGGCCGAAATCCGGCGAGACATGGTGATTGTGCAAGAGTAAAAAAAGCTTGCCAACCCATCCCTCCCAATTCACCGCGACATCGATGAGGCCATCCCGTCCCACCTAAAATCAAGGCGCCCTTTTGGGATGCCGCGAGAATCCTGCATGACCTGGGGTCGTGCGCGGAAAGACGCTGGCGAGAGGCCTGGTCTCACGTGAACGTGAAAAACAAGAACCTCATCGACGATCCATCAGCTGAGGTACCAGGTGTCACACTCCCACGCTGCAAATGGGTGACCTTAAATCGCATCCGGACTCTTCATGGTCGATCCGGACATCTGATGCACAAATGGCGCATTAAACAATCGCCAACATGCGAATGCAGTACTCAAATCCAAACAATGGAACACATCAACGAATATCCATTGTACCCACTTCCCGGCAGCATCAAGGATATACACACAGTATCGCTAAAAACTCTCAACTGGATTTCAAAGATTAACAATGGATTAAGTTTTTGTTCTGGCTATGCAATTCTACGTGCTGACCTCAAAGTGGGTTTCCAAATACAGAGTGGCCCGTAACTAAATTAACCAGATTAATTCATCCAATGGTAAAACAAAAGGAAGACTTTGTTCTTGGATGGGATAGAATGGTTACATCAGGGTCAAGAAGTTGGCTACCATGTGTATGTGACCACTTGCTGTTGCGATTCAGTTGCTTGTGCTGCAATATAAAAACAGCAAGTCTCATGCAGACACATTCTTGTGTACTTGGTGCCACATAAAAGGTAAGTGTAAGCAGAAGGGATGTTTCATGATCCTATTCCATGTCTTTTGCACTGTCAATCATCTGGGACCAGATATACCAGGATGTAAAAATCATGAAGAAACAATGGAGTATGAATAGGCAGCTGAAAGGAGTTGCAAGCAAATCTGTGGCATGAAAGGCTCCACCATTTTTGCAACACTTTCCATTTCCAATGTTGTCTTGGTTTGTTGTAGATAATATGCATTGTGTTTATCTGGGCAAGAAAATATACATGATGGCTCTCCAGGAAATCCAAAGCTGCAGCCATTGCATGTCATTTTAAGGCATTGGATAACTTCATGTAGTGTATCTTCAGACATACTTTGCTGTAAGGCTCATTGGAAAGCCTTTGAGTGGAGGGGTTAAACATTGCATTATTCAGTCATTGTCTTCAGGCCATTTTTGGGCAAGGATTTTTATTGATATCAACTACTTTTTTTCAAGCTATGTTCCAACTTGTTCAAGCGGAAATCTGCACACCTGCCAAGGGTTATCACTTGTTTTTAGAATTTGTTATAGATTTTAAGTCACAGTAAGATCCAGAGCTTATGACAATGTCTATCTTCTCCATGTGTCTGACTAAGAAACTGGGGCCCTATTTGGGAGTTTCTGCCTTTGCTTCTGAATCCATAAATGGAAGATGTTTTCAAGGTACAATCCATGTAATTGAGTATATTACAGGAAAAGCATTTTGCAAAGGCAAGCTTCTATCTTTGGCTCACAGGGCCTTCATAAGTAGGGATATGGGGAAGACTCTGTTAGCCCTTCAAGCACCGAGTTCTAATCTGACCTTAGTGATGAACATATGGCATACATGAAAACTGCTTGAAAGATTAATAACCATCACGTCACAAAATGGTCAACCAAGAATCGATTGAAGTACGGTCTCACACTGGTCATCAAATGGTCAATCCAAAGAAGAACACATTCTGACGAAGGGAGAGAAGCAGGTAGTGTTTGATGCTCTTACTGATGTTAACCCTTTGGGGTGTGGGTATTTTGAATGTGACAGCATTATTATAGTAACTATAGTAACAGCATGTAGGTATGATACTTCATAATACTTTTCATTCAGACAAAGCTCTTGCCAAGTGTTCAAGGAAAGATGTGGAATGATTCTGTTGCAGATTTGAGCCAGATTTTGATAAGATTCAGCTGCACTTCTACAGTTAAAAGCCCAAGTCTGAAAGTGCTTGAAGTGCAAGGGTGTATCCCTGCCATTTGAGGATATGTTTATCTTCAGGATTCCTTCCATTCATGAGTTCACATACACTGAAATGGTGCAATCATGGCCTTAATAGAATTTGAAGAGACATATTGCACAATAAGGTGAAACAAGAGAGCAACCTTTTCCATTTGGTTGCTTAAGAAGGTGACAAAAGTGTTGTGCCCCTGAGAGTCTCATTTTCAGTTGCTATACTGTACCAAAAAGGCAGAATAGGATCATATCTGATGGCTAATTATGACTATCTGGTTTATTAAGTACTTACAGCAGCAATATAATTAAGCAGCACCACTACCTATCAATTTTTTTCACTGGGATTATTATGGAAGAGGCCTAGTGAAAAATGGAATAGTCTAAAAACATTGGTCTCATGATTTTTCATCCCATAACAACCTGTTTGGCTCCTGGACTCTTCATTCTTTCCATTTTGCATGCTCTTTAGCAATTTACAAAGGTTTCCAGTGTGACAGCCTTTCTGCAAAAAAAAAAATAAATGAAAAACTGATGATTTTGGAAGGAATAGCTCCTTCATCATTTCAGAATCATTTAGCTCCTGCTTCTTAAATCCTTGTCTGTAATGCATGGCTAGCCAAATAATACAAAATAAATCAATTTAGTTCCACTCTTCATCTACTTCATTGGCTAATGAACAAAGACAAAAGGAAAAGATCATTTCCAATGACTGATGTCCCCTAACTTGAAAGTTGAACTGCTATTGACCTGTTCATCACTTGCGTGAGGTTTACATATCACTCACAAATGTCAGTGTCATCCTTGCAAGCCTTGTCTGTCTCCTCTTTTGTCTACTCTTCATAGGGAACATTATGCATGATACCAAAAATTATTTGCTTGAGAAATCCTGTTTTGCAGAGAGAAGCTTTCCAACCATCAGCAAGCTCTCTATCTATGCAATCTCACCTGCTGTTAGGCAGGTTTCAGTAGCTGGGTCTGACAATGAAAAAGGTTAGCCCTGTAACAACTTTTCTGGGTCCAATGGACCGTAACACAAAAATTGAGCTACTTGTGTAGATTCAACCATGAACATACAAAAGTTAGGCAGGTTTCAGTAGCTGGGTCTGACAATGAAAAAGGTTAGCCCTGTAACAACTTTTCTGGGTCCAATGGACCGTAACACAAAAATTGAATTACTTGTGTAGATTCAACCATGAACATACAAAGTCCAACACAGTGTATTTTGATGAAGACATGTGATGGTAACTAGGCAAAGTATTGTGGTCCACCACTGAAACAACCCACCAGAAAGATCTTCAGACCATTCCAAGATGCCTCAACACCTTGGAATTTACATGTCAGCCAGTAAATTCTGTCTATTGTCAAGACTGTTCCCTAACTTTGTCAATCTAGGTCCCTATCCAGCATAACTGCAGCAAAATATGAGAACTTGTTCTTCAAGAACAGGTCCTCAAGAAAAATTAACAGCCCTCTACAGGGATATAGCCCAAGACCACTTGCAAGGTCCTAGGCCAAGCCCCATCTCACAGTGTAATCTGGTGTAACCTTTCCATCTGTAGAATTCCTCTCCTGGTGGCACTCTCCAACATCATTTCCTTCATGAAAACTAGAACTTGCAATCGTAACTAATCCTGGCCCTGAGGCAAAGGAAATACATTCTTTACTTTCCTTTGGCCTACAGTAGAGGTACTTCCCCAGGACAGCAGGCACCCCTGCAGTACCTGCTTACCTCCTGAATGTTTGAAGTGAGAATGAACATAAGGCAGGAGAAAGGAATCAACTTCACTTAAGCCATCAACAAGTACATAAAAAGATAAAACTTCCTAAGCTCTTAAGAACTACAATCCAGTCATGGTGAGTAACAAGAAGGTAGTACTCTTCAAGTATTTCCCATGAAAAAAAAGTGCTCCAGAGAGATGTGCATATTGCACAGCAGTGATATACAGTAATAATCTACTTTGGCTGCCTCTATATCTCATGAAGACCTTTACAAACGACATGGCACAAAATTTTTTAAAACCTTTTCAGTCCTAATTTAATGAGAAATAAACAGGAGAACTGAGTTTCTTACAACACACTCTGGAAGATTATCTTTATCCATATCAATGCACCTGCAGATGGGTCACGGGGTGAGGCTGTGTCTGTGAAGTGACCTCAGGGTGTGATTGTGTGTGTGTGGTTGTTGGAATTTTCCTGGCTCTACTGTAACAAGGATTCTGTGAATGATGTCAGTCTCTGGGCAACCAACTGCTTCCATGCAATAGTCACCATGGATTTTGTCCCTTGTCCTTCCCTGGAGGGGAAAAGGCAGTAGTATGATGTAAGCTTCATGATGATATCTCATATTTAGATGTGTAACACCATAATTCATTCAAACCACTTCAAATTTGAAGAAGTGCTGCAATGCTTAAGCGAAACAAACAATGGTAGTCCTAAACATGACAGAAAAAAAGTGCTTTAACAAACCAGATTCATAAACAAATTCTGCATATCTGCATTAGTAGGAATGCAGATAAAAATCCCTTCAAAAAGCACAAACACTAAACATTTAAGGTTCAAGTTTCTAGTAGGTACATCAAGAGGCATCTTTTGCCCATTAGGACATCCTGGGTCAGGTCCATTGTTCATCTTTCACATGATAAATCTACCCCTCTTGAAGATATACAATTTTGAGGGAGTACATCTATGTACTAACACTTACATCAACATCGCTCCTTTTTGTCGTTTGGCTCATGAATGCATTTAACTTCCTCTTAAAGCTAGTCTTGTAAGGTGCAGCCACTGCATTATCATGTAATGCATTCCATGCATTCACTATCTTGCAGGTAAAGACATCAAGTCACAACCTATCACCTCACATGAAGTTCACACAACTTGAGTGGGTTTCCTCTCATTCTATTGCTGCAAAGCACTGAAAAAAGCAAGCAGCTGACCATGGAAAACATGAAAAGAAGGATATGGGTGATGCCTAGTCCTGTCAGTAAGATGGAGAAAATCCTGCAAAGTAAAGAACAAGAGTGGTTGTCCCAAAATCCAGGGGTCTAGAAAAGAATGCAAATACATATGTGGACATCAGAAAGGATGACAGATGACCATACATTTAGGACTGATGTATAGGTAGAAAAAATCAGTCATGGTATAAAAGAATGAGAGATGGGTGACTCACAAACCTGAAGTTGGAGCACTCAGCTCACACAGAGACCAAGATCCTGTACACCTCATCCAGGATATCTACTGCTCTAACTACTTTGGCCCCAGTCAGCTTATGCAGGGAGTATCTCGAGTAGAGTGTAAGTCCATCGTGCCTTTAGCCCTCCATCTGGTTTCCACTGCATTTCCTGTACCATCGTATAACAGGTTCAAAAGTTAGGATGGGATAATTCTGTAGGGCACACATTATGATATGAGGCTCTAAGAGGGCTTTGGGATGAATCCCAGATGCAACTCAAATGGCAAGGAGATGCTGAGAAGATGAGGAGGAAATCCAGGAGATACGTAAAAACAACAGCAGCACTCCATGAAAACTGGAAGATAAGCATGTACAGAAACAAGATGACCTCACAATGTAGCTGACTGGTGCTCAAGCATCTCCAATCGCACTTATGAAATAAGAAAATCAGCTGCTGCTTTGTTATTTCCTAATCTATAGAAAACCTATCCTTAAAGGACCAATCCATGCAAACAGATCCACAATAAATGTGTGTTGCACCAACTAAACATTCAAACCATGAGCAATGAAGCTGAGTGAAGGAGTAACTGCAACCCTGCCCTATCCTTTACAGCAGTGGTGCCCAACCTTGTCAGCTAGGGGGCCACATAGCTCATTATCACAGCCATCACAGGCCATATTAAGTCGCTTGTATTGTAGAAGACTATTTAACGTAACCTGAGGGTATTGTGGGTTAGGGTCTCATAGGCCACTTGTAAGCACCTCGAGGTCCACTTATTGCCCGCAGGCCATGGGTAGGGCACCACTGCTCTACAGCCTCAGTCACACCAGCCTGAAACGAAATGAAGAGGAACCATCAGCTGCAACTTGATATTATATAGGAGTCCTGCATCATCATCTGGATCAATTATTTGAAAAAGGTAATTTAGTGGAGACACAGAAATTTGTATTTTCACTGTTCCAATAACTGAAATAACTAATTGTAATTGCAATCAATTTTAAGTAAATCTCATTCATTTATGAGGGGTATTATATTAATTTACATTTATGTTCATCTAGTTCAAGGCAACATTACTTCACTGTAAGAAGTGCTGCACTCTGTTTACTTCCCAGTATTATGCATATACTATGCTCCACCAGTCTCACCTGAAGAATTTTCACACGAGAGCCTGTCAAGCCAAATTTTACTTGTAGCGCTCTTGATCCTCTGATGTAGAAGGGAAGAAGCTCAGGACTTTTGTGTGATTAGAAGGAACCACACACACCAATCTTGCTATCTCTATGGCTGAAAGAAATGACTAATCCATTTTTGAAAATCAATACCCACATCCACAACGCTCCCCTTGTGACCTAATGTGTATTTTCAACATCTTCCCATGTAAACCAATGCCTATGCATACTTAATTCTGATTATTCTGTGATGAGGATGATAGTGATACAAAATTGGTGTTACAAAGAAATGTGGCAAGAGTGGTTATGGCTTTTGATAAACTACAGAGGAAGAAGCGAATTTAGAAGAAGACTTATTAAATAATGAACATCACAATAAAAGGAGTGGCAGCAGTTCAACAAGAACTACAAATCTTATCATTCTTTAATAGAATGAGGGTATTCATAGATCTGTTGTAGAGATGAAACCCAACAAGATTAGAAGAGGAATGACTGTAAAAAAAAAAAAAAATAAAACCAGTAAGTGTGGAAGTGAATTATTTCGAAGAGAACAACTTGAACAACACATGGCCGACCCA
This sequence comes from Darwinula stevensoni, assembly GCA_905338385.1. Lineage (NCBI taxonomy): Eukaryota > Metazoa > Arthropoda > Ostracoda > Podocopida > Darwinulidae > Darwinula > Darwinula stevensoni. The sequence goes on from CAJPEV010000886.1 coordinate 81,186, forward strand.
AAGCTCAAAGTATTACCTTAGTAAATTATCACTTACGCACTGCATTCTCACTACTTCTGTCACCTTGTGTCTATCCCCTTACTCATTACGTCTTACAGGTTCCTTTATTCCTGAAACCAACGTAGGGGTGAGTTGCAGGATGGCATGAGGGAATAAACACCAGGGCATGAGGGAATGAAAAAGCACCAGGGAACGGCCGAAAATCGAACCCGAGTCTCCTTTGATTGCCGGTAAGGTGTGCCACTACACCACCGAACCCAGGACATTCAGTCGCGCTTCTCCGTGCCATCCCTAACACTACACCATATCAGTTGAAACCTAAGGCGCAAACGAGATAAGACCACAACCACGGAAATTCTCACTACGAGCCGCATGATCCCCACAGGGACTCGGGCAAAATAAATCTTTCTGGCCTAGGCCCACCCTAACCACATGAAATCAACGGATTCTTAAAGGTTGGCTTATGACTGAGATCAGAAACAAGAATACACAAAGCGAGACAGAATACGATGCGTGTAATCGCTTCTTGATATCACTAACTACCTTGAACCTCGAACGATCGAGGATGAAGTCGCGAGATGATTGATGTTGTCGCCATTGAGCAAAAAGGGGAAACATGCATTACCGACATCTAGTGGCAAATGTATGCATCAATCAGAAAACCGTGTGAGAACATCAACCTTCCTTCAAAACCCCCAGATGACAAAAAATACCAGGCCGTGGTCTGTTCCCCATTGGTAACACCCACCACCGTTGCGGGGCAATGCTTAAGAGCATGTGCTCAAACGAAGGCCCGCCCACTGAGTGATGTCAAAATTCCAAAGTCATAGCGGCCCCAACAGGAGGGGCAGGGGGGGAGATGGTCCCCCCAACAATGAATTAAGAATTCTTTCATTCATTTTTCCGTTTACATACGAAGGCCCGCCCACTGAGTGATGTCAAAATTCCAAAGTCATAGCGGCCCCAACAGGAGGGGCAGGGGGGGAGATGGTCCCCCCAACAATGAATTAAGAATTCTTTCGTTCATTTTTCCGTTTACATTGGAATGGACATGAGATCCTGACGAAATCTTTGGACTCCTTCAACTCCCCCATCCAGGAAAACTTAAGATCTTACCCGAGGGTTGAGCGAGTGAAATCCCAACTTCGTGGATCCCTCCTTTGCCTATGGCCACATAAATTCCTTTTCTTTTCCGTGAGGGCTGGCCGAGACCCGAGAAAGGATCTCGCTTCCTGCCGTGCGCATTTACACATTTACACATTTTAAAATTTTTTAATTCAAAATTTCTAAACCATCTGAGAGAATAAATTGAATGAAAGAATTGGTCACCCCAGATGAAACAGCCATGACAATAAACTGGGGACTTTGTAGAGAAACATAATTGGCTGTCAATAAGGGGTATCATGAGACAAATAATAATAATAAACAGCCTTTCTGGGACATAGACCTGGAGTGAGGCGTCTTCACAAAAAAAGGCAACGCAAAAACAACTCAATATGAGCACAAGAATGCCCCACTGACTCAACTCAAAATACACTGCAGCCGAAATGAAATTGAACATCCTCAAAATGCAGGTTCCGGTCCTCTAGAGACATCCCTAACAAAACTTTGGACTTGTTAGGGGGGACTCCACTGCAACAGGTGGAGTTTAAGGATGTTACCATCTTAAACTTCAAGGAAATTGGACCGACAATTTGGAAAGCGTTCCTTCCGGCGGTATACCATCGAGATGCAAAGTGAGGGAGGGGACTCATTGAACTCGAGTCCCTCTATAAGCGGCCGACGTGCGAAGTCGCCAGATTGAAAGGAAGCAGGGACGACTCATTTCCATCCTGAGAGAGCGAGATGCCCTTCAGAAATCCCGCTCCATCCAGGGATATGCCACCCGCTTCCGAAACGCACTCCATCTCCATGACGACTGCGACACGACGAATGTGAAGACGGCAGACCAGAGGCTACAAAGAGAGGCACGATGGGGCTCAAAGGGCATATCAGGAATCTGGAATGCGAAATATCACTCGATATCCATCATCCTACAGCAACCTTGAGCACGACCAGCATCCTCCGCAGAGTCCTTCAGAACTAGGGGAGTATGAGGTCTGGGATGTGGTTCATCCCCCCTCATATCTGCAATACCGGTAGGTGGTACTAGTGGTTTCAATATCGAGATCACAATTCGCTTGAACGGTGGTGTCGTGGGTTCGATTCCATGCACAGCCAGAGTTAGAAAATGCGATTCCATAAAAGTACTTGTGCCTAAATATAGATATGGAGATAAAGAAAGAATACAGTGAACGTAGTCTATAATGAGTTCTTGCCTTAAAACTCTCAAGTAGTTTATGTGGTTCATGTTGCTGTTATTATTCCCTTCTTCTTTTTTGGAGATCGATATGCAATCAAGATAGTGTCGACCATAGGTAGGAATTGAATTCACTAATGGAACACTAAACGACGCACTGACGAATGTTACTTGGTGATCCTCAGGCTACAAGTCACATGGCGTTACTATGAATATGTTCTAAAACACCTTTTTAAAGGTATCAGAGGCAAAGGTGTGGGAATTGAACCCATCAGCAAAGGAGTTTCACCGCATTACTAGGGGTGAGCCTCGAAAACGGATGCCTGAAATTGAAATACTGAATTTCTTTCGGTCAGAGAGCGCCGAAGGCGCATCAAAAGCTATTGAATAGTTATATATATAAATCAAATATATATAAACGATGGTGACTGACTGACGCTAATTCTAACCATGTTCGGTTAGAATTAAAACCAGTAAAACGGAGGGACATGGGAAGCTGAAATTTGGCATGGATGTGCCTACCGAGATGATGAGTTCAGGAAAAATGTAAAATTTTAGATCCATGCCCTGGGGGCATATTTTGAGGAGCCGACGTTTTCAAGTATTTTTTTTTGTCCTGACGGATTGAGCTGGTGTGGAAAGATGAAACTTGGTGCATAACTATCTATTGGAATGCTGCAGAAAACATCAGACTTTGGAAGTAAATACCCCGGGGGCACAAATTGCAAGGGGAGATGTTTTCAATTAATTTTTTTTGCATTATTAGACCGATGAACATGGAAAACTGAAACTTTGCATGAATGCGACAACTGAGACACAAGGAGTTAAATAAAAACATTTAGTCTCGATAAATCCCCTGGGGGAATTTTTCCGAGGAGCGATGCTTCGAAAAAGAAAATTGCATTGGCGAATTGGACAGAAATGGAAAGGTGAATTGCGCTGAGGGATCATTCATCTTTCATGGTGCATCCCCTCCGGGCATAGCGTTAGGGTGGGTCGGCTTTTCCAAACATGTTTTTTCACCAGCGAAAAGGGCAAAGGTATAATATTGAAACGTTGTGGGCATGTAGTTCACTGAGGATGGATTTCGGTAAGAAAAAAATGGTACGTTTCAGTTAAAACGGCTCAGAGCTCATATTTTGCAAAAGGCGAATTTTCACGAATTTTCTGATCCAGCAAAACAGAGGGCGCATGAAAGTTAAAAAAAAAACTTGTCAAATGAGGACCTGATGGACAGCTGAGTAAATAAAAAATTCCACTTTCATATATATATCGTGACTGACGCTAATTAAAAAAGGGGAAACGTATGAAGCTGAAACTGGGTGGCATGGAGTTCCCTGGGTCTCCATTTCAGAAGAAAAATATTTTTTCCGTAAAATCCATCAGGGCTCTTTCTTTAAGTCCCATTTTACTGAACTTTTTTTTTATGCAACGAAACAGATACAGAAAATTTAAACTTCCCTCGGAAGTTCCTGTTTAATGGCTGAATACAGGAAAAAGTCCTACTTTTGAAATATGTTTGCTTAACGTATTGGGTTGGAAAGAAGTCTTGCAACACTTTCTAAAACTATTTCTAAAACTTTTCAAAGGAATGATGGGCGGGGTTTTGCATTTGTAAATGCTGGAACGTTCTCGAAGCGTCTGCCCTCAGGGTATATAAGGCGGCTTCTGCCATCAGTTGGCAGCCATGGCTCCGATCGAAGGAGCAACTCTTCGCCCCATTGTCTACTACGAGTTCCTCCAAGGACACTCTGCGAGAGCCGCCGCGGACAACATCTGCATTCAAGGGCAACGTTGTCCACTATTCCACGGTGTCTCGATGGTTGAAACCATCTGGCGACACGACCTTCGGAGATCGACCACGCTCGGGACGTCCATCTACGGTCGATGACGAAGCGCTGCGGAATGCCCTCAACGCGAAGCCGAACGCCACCACTCGCGAATCCGCGACTACACTTGGAGTCACCCGTATGGCCATCGGCAACCATCTGAACGACCCCGCCCATCATTCCTTTGAAAAGTTTTAGAAATAGTTTTAGAAAGTGTTGCAAGACTTCTTTCCAACCCAATACGTTAAGCAAACATATTTCAAAAGTAGGACTTTTTCCTGTATTCAGCCATTAAACAGGAACTTCCGAGGGAAGTTTAAATTTTCTGTATCTGTTTCGTTGCATAAAAAAAAAGTTCAGTAAAATGGGACTTAAAGAAAGAGCCCTGATGGATTTTACGGAAAAAATATTTTTCTTCTGAAATGGAGACCCAGGGAACTCCATGCCACCCAGTTTCAGCTTCATACGTTTCCCCTTTTTTAATTAGCGTCAGTCACGATATATATATGAAAGTGGAATTTTTTATTTACTCAGCTGTCCATCAGGTCCTCATTTGACAAGTTTTTTTTTTAACTTTCATGCGCCCTCTGTTTTGCTGGATCAGAAAATTCGTGAAAATTCGCCTTTTGCAAAATATGAGCTCTGAGCCGTTTTAACTGAAACGTACCATTTTTTTCTTACCGAAATCCATCCTCAGTGAACTACATGCCNGTGGTTTCAATATCGAGATCACAATTCGCTTGAACGGTGGTGTCGTGGGTTCGATTCCATGCACAGCCAGAGTTAGAAAATGCGATTCCATAAAAGTACTTGTGCCTAAATATAGATATGGAGATAATGAAAGAATACAGTGAACGTAGTCTATAATGAGTTCTTGCGTTAAAACTCTCAAGCAGTTTATGCGGTTCATGTTGCTGTTATTATTCCCTTCTTCTTATTTGGAGATCGATATGCAATCAAGAAAGTGTCGACCATAGGTAGGAATTGGATTCACTAATGGAACACTAAACGACGCACTGACAAATGTTACTTGGTGATCCTCAGGCTGCAAGTCACATGGCGTTACTATGAAAATGTTCTAAAACACCTTTTTAAAGGTATCAGAGGCAAAGGTGTGGGAATTGAACCCATCAGCAAAGGAGTTTCACCGCATTACTAGGGGTGAGCCTCGAAAACGGATGCCTGAAACTGAAATACTGAATTTCTTTCGGTCAGAGAGCGCCGAAGGCGCATCAAAAGCTATTGAATAGTTATATATATAAATCAAATATCTATATATATAAACGATGGTGACTGACTGACGCTAATTCTAACCATGTTCCAGAAGGGTTAGAAATCTGAAACTTGGTACACATGTACCTTTTGGGATGCAGAGTTCAGAAAAAATCCCACTTTGGAGGTACATGCCCTGGGGGTACAAATTNCTTTTGGGATGCAGAGTTTAGAAAAAATCCCACTTTGGGGGTACGTGCCCTGGGGGTACAAATTTTGGGGGGAAACGTTTTTCTTAAATATGTTTTGTGACAGATGAGGATGGCATTCAGAGAGTCAAATGGTTGTGCTGGGTTCGGTGGTGTAGTAGTAGCGTATCTGACTGGCAATCAGAAGATCCTGGTTCAATTCCCGTCCATTCCTTGGCTGTCTTTTGGCTTTTTTGCCTTTCATGTACCATTACTCATTCACCCTCCATAACATTTTTTTTGCTTGAGTAAAACGGAGGGACATGGAAAGCTGAAATTTGGCATGGATGTGCTTACCGAGATGATGAGTTCAGGAAAAATTTAAAATTTTAGATCCATGCCCTGGGGGCATATTTTGAGGAGCCGACGTTTTCAAGTATTTTTTTTTTGTCCTGACGTATTGAGCTGGTGTGGAAAGATGAAACTTGGTGCATAACTATCTATTGGAATGCTGCAGAAAACATCAGACTTTGGAAGTAACTACCCCGGGGGCACAACTTTCAAGGGGAGATGTTTTCAATTAATTTTTTTTGCATTATTCGACCGATGAACATGGAAAACTGAAACTTTGCATGAATGCGACATCTGAGACACAAGGAGTTAAATAAAAGCATTTAGTCTCGATAAATCCCGGGGGGGGAATTTTTCGAGGAGCGATGCTTCGAAAAAGAAAATTGTATTGGCGAATTGGACAGAAATGGAAAGGTGAATTGCGCTGAGGGATCATTCATCTTTCATGGTGGATCCCCTCCGGGCATAGCGTTAGGGTGGGTCGGCTTTTCCAAACATGTTTTTTCACCAGCGAAAAGGGCAAAGGTATAATATTGAAACGTTTTGGGCATGTAGTTCACTGAGGATGGATTTCGGTAAGAAAAAAATGGTACGTTCCAGTTAAAACGGCTCAGAGCTCATATTTTGCAAAAGGCGAATTTTCACGAATTTTCTGATCCAGCAAAACAGAGGGCGCATGAAAGTTAAAAAAAAACTTGTCAAATAAGGACCTGATGGACAGCTGAGTAAATAAAAAATTCCACTTTCATATATATATACAGACGATCGTGACTGACGCTAATTAAAAAAGGGGAAACGTATGAAGCTGAAACTGGGTGGCATGGAGTTCCCTGGGTCTCCATTTCAGAGGAAAAATATTTTTTCCGTAAAATTCATCAGGGCTCTTTTTTTAAGTCCCATTTTACTGAACTTTTTTTTTTATCCAACGAAACAGATACAGAAAATTTAAACTTCCCTCGGAAGTTCCTGTTTAATGGCTGAATACAGGTTTTCAACTGGACTTTATTTTAACAACTGAATAAAACCTTCAATTCATAAAAACATCATATAATGAATTCTCATGTCTCCAAGTCCACATGGAAGGTCAGGTTCCCATCGTCATTTGTTGCCAAGGGCTCCCAATATTGAAAGTTTTCTTCATTCTTCCTCTTCAGTTTGGTCAACAGGTGGTGATC
>CAJPEV010000887.1:0-13388 GCA_905338385.1 Darwinula stevensoni
GAGAGTATCCTCCAACACGTCCTCACGCTACGAACGCTCGACCAAGATTCGTTCGTTATTCGTTCTTGCATACCAGCCAGTGTCTGGCAGTAACGCTCGGCGTTGACTGTCCATGTTCCAGGAACTCTATGAGCAATGGACCCTTGTGATCAAAGAAGATTAGAAGCACCTTTCCCGCTGTATGCGTGGCTTTGATCTTTTTTGGTGGTGGAGCATTGGTGAAACAGAGTATGCAGTAAGATTAAAATACGTCTTCTCCAACTTAACTTAGCCAGTAAACAATTTTAAACACACAACGTTGAATCAACGCTGAATCAACATTGAACAAACGTTTGGAACATTGATACAAAGTTGGTCCAACGTAACCTTGTTTGAGGGTTTCCTCCTAGCTGCGCAAAGCGCCCACTAACAGGGTTTGAACTCCCATATCCCCAAAATTTGCCTCGAATGCTATATGGTTCGGCGAATAAGTTATCCGATGAAAATTTCTTTTCTTTCTTGATGTCACAGAGATTTTGTATAATGAAAAAAGTGGTAAGAGTTTTAGAGGACATTGACAGGAGTCTCTCCTTTAACCCATTTAGTGCCACGGGAACTATATATAGTCGATCAAACCTATGGATCGGTCGCGTGGCACTTAAAGGGTTAAGGTGCATAAAGGAAACGTGCTTTTCGCATAGCGTGTTAGAAGAGAAGTAGGCTCGGCAAAATTGAGTATGGGGACGGATTTTAATTGTTCCACAGTGAAAAACTGAACCAGACGGATTCTGAGGCGGATTTCGGACAAACCGTGGCACAAATCATGACATGAGTGGACGCTTTGCAAAGATAACTGATTGAGCTGTCTGAGGATATAAAAACTTTCGCAGATGATGCAGAAACGGAGAATTTTGATCATGAAAAACGGTTGCAAGGCTGGGCAGTATATTTACAACAAGTCATATCCTCAGCTACCCTGATGACACAGAAGCTGTTAGCGGCCCCTGACCAAGTTTTTCATTATGAAGTTCATTATAAAGTGTGGTGTGATCCAAGTTAACCAATTGATATTACCATGAATCTCCCGACAGCACTAGCACGTAGACATTCAACAACCGTGATAGGAAGAGCTTATTGGCGGGAGACCGATCACCTTACCGATTCGTTATCAGTACTAACTTGGGCGGGGTAGGTTAAGTGATAGGTACTCGCCGGAATCAGGAATCGTGAGGTTAAACTTGGGACATGGTGAAATATTCTAGCAGTGAGGTCAATTTCTTTTGAGAAGTATATACGGCTTAGCCTAGCCAGGCTAATGGAGAGGGGGCGGGACAGATGCGTAAGACAAGGGCTGCGTTCACATAGAAAACATTAGACCCGATTATCCATATTGACTATGCCCTGGGCAAAATGGTGGGCTTCGAAGTGCTCGCAAGTTTGGAGATTCTGGAATTCGGGAAGGAAAACAGAAAGAATGTTTTGCTCAGGCAATGTGCTGAAAGGCCAATGGTCAGAACTTCTGAAGGGTTCCTGATTTTAGACTCAGTCTGAAAGGCATAATTAAAAAAAAATTTTTGTATTTTCAACTCTATTTTAAAATACATATTTTGTAATTTGTATTGGAAAAAACATTATTGGGCTGTATTTGTTTATTATTTGTAATACAATTTTCATGGGTATTTGTATTTTGTATTTAAATACTCAATCACTTGTATTTTGCCCAGCTCTGATCACTTGCCACGTTTTGCTCCAACGTGGGAACTTCCATGCTCAAACTGATATAATGAAAGCTCACACATGTGTTCTTGCAATCCATTAATCAATTCAATGCACATAGCAAGAAAATGTGACAGGGGGCAAAGGACAGGTGCCTGGTTTAAAAAGGAGGGGCTTTGACTTCCATTGGAATTAAATTGTTGGGAGATTGCTTTCACACCACATTGGATACACAGGAAATAAAATATTCTCATGTGTACTTAACTGTTTTACACACATACTATATGTGTATATGAAATCGTTGGCATTTTCTTATGTGAACCCTGTCACCAAGGGTGACAGGGTGCAGTTGACCTCCCTTATTCGTTCGCTGGGTAGCCTGATGGCAATACACAATTTGAATAGGTCAATGACAATTGCATGCATTGTACAGCAGCTGATGCTATGTTTGAGTTAGGGAACTTCAACCAGGAAAGAGTGACTGCAACTTTAGGAATGGAGTTGATTATTAGTCTGCATGTTAAATTAGAAATAAATTCACCTATCCCCATATCCAGTATTTTGCAGTAGATATGAAAGTTAAAAAATCATGTATTACAAATGTATAAATACACTTTGAAGTCCATCTATCCCAACTTAATGGAGTTGCTGATGAAGCAGGCCCAGGTGTTTCCTCTGATATTTTTGATCTTGAGCTACAACTCAACCTCAGCAGTTGGGATGTCAAACCACTCATGACAAAGCTTGGCAATGTAATCATTACATCTTGTACATAGTCTACCAAATGGTCTTCTGCCAGTCATTTTGGACTGGGAGTCTCTCTTAGACAATCTCTCGAAAGGCATGCAGTAGATTTGTTCAAACCAATTGACTTGGCATCCCTTGATCTAGAGAAGTAGTTGGTTGACCTGGAATTTCTCAAGATCTCAAGATATCAAAGGATATCTTGAGAGAATTATGACAAGAGTTTTGGAGACTTAGAGTTTCAATCCAGCACACTATATCCAGAGCTTAACTCATACAGCATACTGTGATTTTCCTTGATGGACTCAACCTAAACTATGACAGATCATGGTACCATAGATATCTTGGAGGATGGGGTATGTGAAACAAATGTCCATCAATTTACTTTAATTCTGTTTTGAAGCACAATACAATTTGCAAATATATTGTAGGAAATAATATATTACTGAAGGTAATTGATAGCATGTTGACTGCATAAGCAGTTCCACATTAAAAGGCAAATTTTGTGGATTTTATAGCTAATGTTTTCTGGATTATTGAACATATCAAAGGGAGGTTGGATACATGCAAAAAATGATGATTCACTTGCAGTCCTATTGCCCAAGGGTACTAGAAGAATATTAAGAGGTTGGTGCAGATCAAATATAGGTTAGGGAGCAGTGGGTTCACAGGCAGGCCTAATTTTAGGATATCTAATAGTGTAGCATGTCTTGTTGAATAGCTTTGAGTAGGAACATTTTCCTGGAGGCTGGAGAGAACTAGCCAAAGTGAGCCAAAGGATAATATTAGGTTGAAAACTGTGTTAACAGTGGAAGATTTAAACTGAAAGGCATATGGGAGAAATCCTTCCACATTAGTGTGCATGTACATTATATTAGGATACTCTTGGGGAACATAAGTGGTGGAATCAACTAAGTAAGTTTGAATTGGCATCCTGATTCTGGGAAAACAAGTAGAGTTTGAAGTCTAAGGAGGAGTCTCAGGAGAATGAGCACAGGACTTACCCTTCAAAAGGAGGTGCGAGTTGCCACATTATCAATACATGCTCAGGACTTTAACCTGAGTAAGTGTCTGTGATGACTAAGGGACCTTTCAGGGAAATCAGGTCTGCTATTATAGCATTGTTGAACTGACAGAATTTTTTTCAAAATGGATTTTATGTGCCTTTGTGTTGAAAGCATTGCCATGCACAAATTCCATAAGTGTCAACCAACATTGGAGCAAGGTTAACCTTGCAAGCTATTGTGCTGTTGCTGGAACAAAGCTATGCAGGGAGAAAGGAAGAAGAGGACATCAATTGAATATCAAAATGCTGTAGATGCATCTGAAAATTTAGCTGAGTCTGGACCTGCTGGTGTGTCAAAATTGAGAACTGGTGCATCTTCTCAAGCATCTGGGTTTGGTCCATTGTCACCAAAAGCCTTGGAATGCCTGAAAAACATCACAGAAGGGCTACAATGCTGTATATGGTAAATGAATTAAATCTTACCCTATATTCTGTTGCAAGTTTCATTTGGAGCGTAAGATGCACACATCTTTCGGCCTTGAGCAGAGCTTTCAGTTTCTATCATGCTTGTTCAACTTAGCTGACCAGCAGAGCTGATAAAATGTGCTAAAGTAGAATATAATTTCCTTTAAATGTAAAAAGCTGTATAAAAAACAAAGATAATTTATTCAATCTCATAAAAAGTCACAAAAGTATGACAAAGCATGAAATAATAAATATAATCATTTTGTTGCCTGCAAATGCATTTTTTGTCCCATTGGTATTTGAACTCAGGGAAACTATCTTCATTGATTGTTTTAAAAACAATATCTATTATTTCTACAGCAGGAAGCTTGCTGAAGAATCACTTGAACTACCATGTGAAGATCTATTTTGCTCAGCTTGCATCATAGATCACATTCGCAAAAATGGAGCATTCTGCCCAGAGTGCTCCATTCTGATTGAAGATGGTGACCTTCATGGAGTGGAGTTTTATCACAAACTCCTACCCATTGCGAAGCAGTTGCAGGAGATGACTGGTTTGCACGTTTCACCGTAAGATTTTGGCTTCTTTGACATTCTGATGCTTCAGTTTCTTGAGAAAAGTAACAGCTGATACTGCTGATGCCTGGGGAAATTACTTACACTTTTGAGTGAGTGCCGTTCTTTTTTTTTTGTGACCATGACTCCTGCAAGCAATAATGCCATTTCTATATGGCTGGACCCACCAACTGGGATGTTTCCATGCTCCTTTTTTTTCTAGTGATGGTTTCTCTATTTCTTTATCTGGCTCATTCCATTTCTAGTCTGTCTGGTGAATATTGTATCTCTTGATTTAGTATGCTATGATGCTTCCTGGACTACATTGGAAAGGTGCAGCCTAGGAGGTTTATATACCTAATGTAGGTTGTTTATACCATCAAGTTCAAATTTGATGAACCCCACACAAATGGGATTGGGTTGTAACAACTACAGCATGATACATGTTTATGTATGCTAAGTCAGTGGCTGTCTTGTCTCAGATATCCTTATGCTTAGCTATCCACTTCTTGAGGAGTTTTTTGATGAGCCTTATTATCAGTTATTTTAACTGAAGAATTTAACATGACCATTATCCTTTGCTTCCTCATTGCTGTTCTGTTGTAAACCAGCTGTGATGATCTCCCTTGTTATCCAAAGGAGCCATTTTATCCCCTGTGTTGTATCATCCCTATCTTATTTGTCTCACCTCCTTTGGATCCCTTTCCTACCCTTTCCATTGATACCTTGAGGATCTTCCACAGGTTACCATTTTCCCCCCTAATTATGTTATAAGCATGGGAAAACTTAACAAGGCTAAGGGAACACATACTGTATAGAGCAGGGGTGGCCAAACTTCCTGACCTTACAAGCCACATAACAAAATCTTCAAATGGCCGAGAGTCACAAGACAGACACCACTTTAAACATGCTTTCTGTAATATCAACACTCCAATTTTACATAATGATTTGCATCCTGTATGATTTGAGTGGTAAATTTGAGTGATCACACCTCTCCTAATCATGCCTTAGGCAGAGCCTAATGGTCGATCTTGCTTTCATCCCTATACCTTGTTTGACTTCCTTCATTAATAAGTGAATTCTTGCTATGCAGCATTATAAACATCAGTGTGAAATTTAGACTCTTGCTCTGCAAGTTTTAATGTCAACAGTGTTTGCATGTTAGCCCCATCACCTTTACACACTCTCTTAATCTACATCTTAATCTAGATATGCCTGCAAGTACAGATTTCTCAATGAATCAGAAAAAGTTCAGTTCAGAGTGAATGTAGTGAAAGCTCAAGTCCTCAAATAAGAGAGATATCCTTTGTTTTCTATGCTACAGTTATATCCTTTATAACAAGGCATGCACACTTTTAAGTTGCCTACAGTCCCCAGTTTTGGAACAGTAAGTATTTAATTCATCATCAAATAATACAGACTCTGTCACGAAGAATGTCAGTCTGGCGATTCTTCACCAAAATGTTTCATTTGGCCACACAGTTCATTTACATCACCAAATTCTTATTATTTTCATCAAATGATTTCACCATCAGACTCGATGAATCTAACTCCAGTTTCTCACTCAGTGTTTTCACCATAAGCCATGAAAGGATCATAAAACTTTATCAGATATGCACCAAATTATCTCTACATTTTGCATCCCAAGAGAAAATAAGGAATTTCTCATTTGACGGTCCTGCAGGGCAGACATGGGCTTTGGTCTTCTCATTTCTGTCCAATTGGAAAAGATCCAGCTTCCAAAGGAATGGTGACTTCCAGGATGTGGTTCACATTCCCAGTGAATTCCATCACAGTTGGATGAAAGCATAGATTTGCATGCTTCTATCCAACTGGACAAGTGCATTCCAAATACAGAGTTTTGACAACCCAGACAGAGAGTCTTGCTCTCTTGAAGTTGCCTCAATGCCCAAGTTTGCTGGTTAGATACTCTTGTGCACTTTTCTGAACCTCAAACCTTAAAGTTGCTAGTAGCCTTGTCACCTCTAATACACAGAAACACAGAAATTGTAATTCAGCGCTGTACTGTACTTGCATGCATGTTCACAGACACAGGGAGTCCAATTGCACATGTCCTCCCCTGAAGCTCCCAGAGGTTTGATAGGATTTTATAATCTTATCTTGCCATGACATGTCTAACCAGGATTGAAGAAGAATCCATTCCTCAATACGGTTGCAATTGCTGAAAATTTCATGTTATTCATGGTAGCATGTTTTGGTATTGGCTATTACAAATTTGGCGATAAAAGCACCTGTGATGATACAATCATATTTGGTGAAATAAATAATAATAATTTGGTGATTGACTCCAATTCTGGGAAGATTCATTGTGATCTGGTGATAGAGTCAATATTTCAGCAGGATTTCATGATGAGTTCTTTATTATTGGTGGGAGATATGGCCTTTGGAACACATGAACCACCATTGCTCTTCACCCAACAGTCCACCACAAGCAAAACTTGACCTGTCCGAGAGCCGCATGCAGCTCGCAAGCTGAAGTTTGGCCACCCCTGGTATAGAGTATTTATTAAAAAATACCACCATCCTTTTTTTTTATGGGGAAATGACCATCCTTTTCTGATGGTGTATTACATTTTGCATGGGCTCTGCTAGTGGGATTTCATCATTGTTGGAAGATTTTACTTTCATAATCTTTTACCCTTTCTCTCCAAACCATAAAATAGCCACAGATGGGATTGAATCTCATTAGTGAAAGCCATTTGAACTTACCAATGTCTAATACATCCTTACAAACCTTAGGTATTTGACATACCTGTAGATGTTCTTGATACAACTTATGGCAATGAGGTTTTGCTGCAATTTAGTGGTCATACTGCATTTTTGCTTCAGCATGGAAACCTGGGACCCAAATCTTTAAGGTCTATCCTAGGGAATTCAGCAATAGCATGGGAATCATATCGGTGTTGTGAAATTACCATAATTTGTAAGGTTCTACTTCCCCCATAAATATTCACATCTGACTTAATGATGTTCTAGTTTAATGAGAACCTTTATTCCTTTGAAATTATGGGTTTATAATTTAATAAGTTGATATCCAGGAATTTTATATACAAAGTATTAATCAGGATTTTCAGGATGATAATCAGGATCAGTCTCTGGACTCAATTTGAATCTTTCTTAAAATTTCAATTGGAATTTTTAACTGAAAGGAATCTATTGAATTCAGCATCAAAATCTGGTCTTTCTTTCCTTAGAACTCTTCTGCACTGAGCAGAAAGTAAAATAATTATAAAGCCATGTGTTCTTGAATTCCATGCTTCTGGAAGAACAGTAGACTGAATGGATGCACCAATGGGAAGAGGTTGTGACACATGCAGTACTTCAATAGTTCATATGCAATGCAGGCCTCACAATGTTCAATGCAAGTTTTGTCCAGCATTCAAAGGGGAGAATAATGAGCCAAAATATTTGAAGCATTGCACCCTCACACCAGAATCTCATGCCAAATTTGTATCATTCACATCTGGGTTGAACCAGTTCTTAGTCTTTGGAAATAAATCTGGAAACAAAAAGCATATTCCATATTTTATCAATAATTCATAACTAAATTAAAACTGCGAGTCAGATTATGTTTTCCCTGCTTTATTTTAAAGGTGTGCTGATATTTAGAAAGTAGGCAGCAATGAAAATAAAACCTGGTCTGATTTTTACCCCATGGAAATAAGTGGAGCATTTGTTTTGAAACACCCTATATCTGTTTTTGAAGAAAATTTATTAAAGTCATGAAACTTTGTTACTTCTGCTTGCAATCAATTCTTATTTTCTGTTGTATTTTCCTTGATATTTCTGTACTACTTTCAATTATCTAACTTGCATAAATGTAGGGAAAATAATTTCTGAATATTACTTCTCCTTCATCACCTAAAGGCTTCTGCTGCCTGTGCAAAGCCAGTATGATAAAGCAATAATGCTAAGATCAAAACACTAATGGAAAGTGCAGCAAACTAAATATAGCACTCACATAATGTACCCACAGTAAATTCTACTGCTTCTTTGTGTCTTGGTGCCTTGGTGCCTTGGTTAGAAAATGCTATATGTCTTGACCATCTCAGGAAAAGGCTTGAGAAACTATTACTGCTCAAATAGCTCATAATGGAACTGTAGTGCTTTACCAACACTGATGCTAAGCCAATTCATGATCCTGAAACTTTGTTTCTTTTATTTCATAGAAACTAAAACTTTCTAATGAGTATTGAAACTGCATTTTGCAGGACTTGCCCTCTATTAATTGGATAGTCCTCATGTCAGCCCTTTATATTGACTTTTCAACTGTTGTTAATGGCAGTGGCATGCATATTTACTTGTAATGTTTCAGAAGAAGGCTGAAAGGATGCATGGTTTCATCTTCAGCTGAAGCATCCTCTCAAGGGCAATCAGATGGCACTACGATTGATACTGAACTTTCAAATGTAATTGATGATGAAGCACATCCATGTGGAACCAAAGTTCATGGTAATGATGAAGCATCTGACAAGCAGCTGCTTCTCAGGAAATCTGTTCGCACTCAGCTTAGACTCAAGAAGGCAGATGATAATGTCTCAAAAGTCACCAAACTCTCAGGGCCTGCACTTCATGGCAAGATGGCAAGTAGTCCCTTTTTTATTGCTCCAGAAGAGGTCCTTTATGTGGAGGAAATGAGATGTTGTGTGGTTCAGATCTCAATTGAATTTTGTGGCCTTGCGTACCTGTGATATGTCTGTATAAATATTGAATGCATTAGGAAACAATTCCTGAGCCTTTTGGAAGTCCAAATCATCTCAAAGTCTCCAGACCTATTGTTTGAGAATCTCTGCATTAGGGGGATATGACATGTAGACCAAACCTTTCTCTGTCAGTCTCACAATAGACACCAGTGGCTCTTTTTTGAGTCAGGAACTTCTGCATGCCACCATGTATGCAATGGAAATGTTTCAGTTTGTGCAAGAGCCAATCCAAAAGTTTTCTAGGCTTTTCAAAATTTATACAAATGAAGGCCTTCTGATTCAAGCCTACTCATTAGTCAAATGGAGATTTCTAGGTTGCTCATGAAAGCATTTTCCTGTTCCATTGAAGTTTTGTGACATAGGGAAACTTGAGTGGGAACAGGTAGGAGCATCTTGTATGCAAGGATTCTTCTCATGGCTGACCTGACCCAACATCACCTTCATGGCATCTATTTCAACAATTGGAAGAGAGCATTCTCAGCTTAGGTTTGCCTTGATACAAATTTCAGGGTTTTTGAGACCAAGCCCCCTTTATGTGCAATGGTGTTCAAAGGGCACTCAAATTGAAGCTCATCTGAATCAGTTTTCCTTCAATTGAAGTGGCAGTACTAATTGATCATGATTGCATATGAAATGACTCATTCCTCTAAAAATTCAAGGTGTCACCTGAGGAGGCTCTCTTACAGTTGTTGGCTCTCTTACAGATAAAGATAGTGGTGACTTAGTTCAGCCATTGCAGAATTGAGGAGTTCTCTGAATATATGGCTAATTGGAATGGAATTGGTCTTCAGCAAAAGCAGCAAAATCTCGGTTATCTGATATCAATCTGAATACAGTTTTCAGTGATATGGTATCCTAGACTGCTCCTTATATAAACTTCAGGCTTGAAATATATTTTTTCTTTTAAGCTGGCAAAACGAAGGGAGAAACTATTTGTATACATTCACCTTTTCCATATCCACACCCTCAGCACTTCTCTAGCAACTCTTTCAGTTGTCATATTTCATTTTTAAAATAATAATTTGCCTCTGAATTCACCTCAACAGTAAGTTTTAAAATATCCTTCCTCGAAGACAGACAAGGAAAACAATAGCTTTCGAAAAAGCTTTCATGACAGTCCCTGCCCTCCACACATAAGCACCACTGCTATTCCATTTTATTTCAGGTCTCCTTCCATAGATTTGCTAGTCATTCTTCTTCCACTTTCCTCCCCACAAGCAGCCATAATGAGACAACTGGATACCTGCTTGCCAAATAGCAGGAGCATGGAGTAAATTGCTTTACCCTTGCTACAAACACATCTGAATCATCTCAAGATTGCTCTATCCTGTTTCAAGTGTTGTAAAGTAGCACCTGAGCATGGATATGGAAAGGGGGCATATTGACACTTAGACTCTTTTTCTAGAGAACTCCTCAATTGCTGTTCACAAGATACCACTACCTCCTTCTACTGAAAGTGCTTCAATACCACTGCATGTCAACAGAAAAGGATGAAACTTGCTCTAGCAACCTAGAAGTGCATTCTACAAATGAATGGGCTTGAAATCATCTTCATTTGTCACTGGAAAGTTTAAAAATTTTCTGAGTGACCCACATGAGCTAATGTGGACAAATTCAAGGTGTACAGGGTGCTCCATAAGTCCCTTGAACCCCCTCCCTCCCCTTTTTTTCTTGTTTCAGGTGAATTATGGTCAGGATTTTTGCAGATATGAGTGACCGAGGCTTAGAAGAGCATTTAATGATGAGTTTTTGGCCGCATTAAAGCCAACAAAGTGGAAAAACATGATACAGACACATTTGTTTGTGGACTTTCAAATCTGATTTGGCAAAAATCCTCTACAAAATGTCTCATTGCACCTGGTGCCTCATCATTCTGGGTTCAAAAAATGATGGCACTCATACTGATCCCCTTGATCTCCAAATGATCCCTAGTTTCTCAAATGTGGGTTATTAAATGTTGTTTCAAATGGCATATGTTTTAATTTGCTGCCACTACTCTTCACTATTATTCCCAAGAAAAAAAAGGGGGAGGTGTCAAGGGATTTATGAAACACCCTGTAGAATATCATGAAATACCCAGGTAAGATTTAGCAAGTGTTTAATTTGGTTTGTGAGGTTTATTTTCATTTTAACAATTGCAAAGGTATTGGGTTGCTGTGATTTTTCTCTGATAACCATTGGGTCATTGTATTCAGAACCTTGGGTCATTGTATTCAGAACCAGCAAATGCCATTTGCTCTCAAAATACCTCCTGTAAATGAAAGGATGGCACCATTAATCCTGAGGGAATGTATTAGCTAAAAAGTGTCTTGTGGAGAAGTAGAGCTCAAAGGACAATGCATTAACCATTCCCTGGTGTTGATGTGATAGTATGTCAGTGTTCTCAACATGTTTGGATATCTCTGCCAGGGAACAGGTTAATAGTTCATTTTGGTGTGGCTATGAAGAAGGTACTCATCTAATTTATTCACTTTTCATACAGACTATACAGACTCATATCATGATTTGGACAGGTTGGGCGCAAGAATAGAAGACAGTCTGAAGTATTTGTCAAGGCTCAAAAGAAACAATCATCTGTTCAAGATTCCCCCCAGGAAGGAGTAAATTATCATTCATCTCCCAATGCCATCAGAGGACTAACCCCTGATAAAAAGAAATGCACACAACTTGGGAAGGGCCAATCCAATAAAACAAGATCAAGTGGAGGAGCATCTCTTATCACAAGTTCCTTCTCCCCAAAGTCTCCTCCTTTGAGGAGAAATGCCAAGGGTGAAACAGTGCTTCATAAGGCTGCAATTACTGTAAGTATCACTTCTGGAATGAAATCATTATCTTTTCCTGCAAATGATGTGAGTAATGTTAATGACTTTTTCATATTTAGAATGATGTCAAGCAAGTAAGCACCCTCCTTGAGGAAGGAGTTCCACCAAATGTCCAAGACAATGCAGGCTGGACCCCATTGGTAATGAATACCTCCAGAATTGATTTGACAGAAGCAAGTATGGTATAGATACTAAAACATCTCATCTGATGCTGCTACTCTTAGCATGAAGCAGCTCTAAGAGGCTTTGTGGATGTGGTGAAAATCCTCATCGATAATGGAGCTCTTCTAAATGTGCCAGGAGGTCCTGAAAATGACACCCCCCTTCATGAAGCAGTTGCAAATAACCATATTCCTGTTGTGGAGTTGTTGGTATCTCGTGGTGCAGATATTGGTGCTAGAAACAAGCAAGGAAAGACTCCTATGTATGTTCTCTCATCCACCTGTAGACACTGTAATGCCAGGTCATGCATTCCTTACCCTTACTCAGTTGATACCTTGTGTAATGTCTACCCACCCAGGGAACATGCAAGAACAACAGTGATGAAGGCAGCCTTGTCAGTCAAGTCTCCTCTACACAGTATTCCTGAAAAAGCTCAAGATGGACAGCTGGTCCCACTCTTCTTTGGCTACAAACTGTCAATGGATAATAAGAATGCACTAAAGCAGTTGATCAAGAATCTTTCTGGGAAGTGGACTAGTATGACGTTAGTTTTATTATCCAGACTATTCAAACTAATCGCATTACTCTGTATGAAAATTGGGGTCGAAAAAGTTACTGACATGATTCTCAACTCCATATTTTTCAGACCTGAGGTCTGCATTGTTGTGCTGGAATCTGATGAGAATGGCCTTTGTTCACGGAGCTTCCCTTACTTCCAGGCTATTTTGCAGGGGAAATGGATTGTGCAGCCCACATGTAAGAGATCATCATAATGATACTAGATGTAGACATAAGCCTTGGTGCCCTGAGAATAGATAATGGGAGAGGTTGATGTGCAGAAATATTAGGTTGTTCCGAAATAAATGTCCGATTTTCGAAGTGTAATGTTTTGTCTATACCTGTCAATTTTGCGATAACCAGTTATTGTTATATATCGTTTTTTTTCAGCAAACCTTTCTCTATGTAAGCCACTTAGTTGTTTTTTATTTATCTTTAGCATAACATTCCTGTAGCTGCCAAAGCGAACGATGGAGAAACACAACTTTCGTCCGATTTTTCTTTACAAGTTCAAACTTGGAACTAATGCTGCCGAAACGGCGAATAAAATCAACACTGCGTTCGGCCAAGGATCGGTCACGGATCGCACCATTCGACGCTGGTTCGAAAAGTTTCGTAACGGAGATGAGACTCTCGAAGAACAGGAAGGTAGAGGTC